>DWAJ01001338.1:0-23149 GCA_018238005.1 Eurema mandarina | reverse complement strand
AACACGCCTTATGTCCAGCCCCCAGTAACCACCAAACTAGTTTGGTGGTTAGAAAGCAACACACCGAAACAAGAGATATATTATAATAACTAGCTGTGCCCGCGACTTCGCCCGCGTAGAAAAGTGACTTTGGGCAGCTTTTTTGAAAATGCCTAACCCGCGCCAACAAACGTTCAGCAAGTTCAACGTGATTCTTTAAATTGCCACAACTTTTTTATTTATCAACCGATTGACATGAATTAAATACTAAATGTTAAGTGAAGCTTACCACAATATATAATTGAAAACCCCATCTAGATAGGATAAGCCGTTTCTGAGATTATCGTGCACAAACGAACAGACAAACAAACAAAAATTTCAAAAACCATTGTTTCGGGTTTTATTGCGTTAATAAAGGACTCCTATAATATTTTTTCTCATATATCTTCCATGTACAGACAGGGACTCGTTACGTTTTTATTATATGTATAGATGTATAGATATCTGTTTATATTTTCTACGACGGTTTATATTTTCCAGTCTATTCTGTATATTCATTAGTTCTTTCGTTTTCCGTTTTTAAGTGCTGGTATACTGGGCTATACTTGCATAATGTCTAGAGGCGGTTATCGTTGACCATTAAGCGACAAGCGACCTGCAAACGCATAACACTCAAAGCCTAGTTTTAGGTTTAATGGGTGCTATTGGGTGGCTCGCTTACTATTTGCCCTCATAAAAGAAAAAATAGATAAAGTATTTTAAAAATGAAAAAATAGATACAGTATTTCTTACATAAGTCGGCTGAGCTGCGTAGCCCTTAAGTGCATTACTGACACGTATTACAACTAAAGTTGCACTCTAGTCCCTAGAAGCGGAAGAGTTACATATGATAATGAGACCAGTGACCGCGTAGTCACATCGAATCAGCTCGTTGTACGTTTCCGGAGCCGTCACCCGGCACCAGTCCCCTACTGTAACGCTTGTACGAAATATATAGACTAGTTTAGAAATGTATAAGGAAGGAAATTTGTTCTTACGTTTGGTTCTACCGAAGAATACTAAAGCCTGCATTTGTCAATTAGGTCACGGAGAATAGAATACAATACAAGTCTTGATATATTGAATTATAAATGTTTATGGATGAATTAAGTTTTTGGATATTACTCATATTTTGAATCGTCTTCAAAAAACAAAATTTCATCAAATAGACGGATTTTTATATATTTGTTATGCCTTAACATTATATAAAAAAGGTCGCCAACAAAATCGCGATCGCCTTGATGCGGACGTTATCCGTTTTGACCTCACATGGTCAAGAATTGGCCATCCTTTCTGACGCGTGGCGATAATAAAGTGTATCAATGAACATTACATACGTAGTTTTCGTGCTTATAACAATACAGGGATTAATAATTAATAATTACAATACAGATATTTCAACTAAATCGGTCAAACTTGAAAGAATAACAAGCATACATTCATATATTCTCACAAAACTTTCACATTTAGGAGTATAATATTAGTAGGATAGGATGAACAAGGCAGTCATCACATACTTTAAATAATTTATGTTTTCTAATGCAATTATATAACTGATAAATTAATATTTAGTACGTAGATTAAAATATTACATTCTATTTTACGTATTTACGGGAGAGGTTTTTATAATAGCAAAGTTTCTAAGTAATATTTATGGCACCTTGTCAAGGCTGGGTGAATAGGGTTAGCATCAACAGGAGGCAATCAAGCCAATTAAGCTCTCGTTATGAATGCACTATAAATGGTCATTGCATATTGTAATTAGCATATCCATTGTAGGCGTCAGAAAAATTATACGATTAGGCCATGAAAGATTGCGGTCTTATATTTTATTTTGGCTGCTACTAGGTTAAGTCAACTATCGAAGTATTCTTAATCCCCTTAGCACTAATATATTTTATTGGTTGAATGCCTGTTCCCTGTACTTTGAAAATTACTCATGATAATATGATTGTTTTGACTTTTTGTTACGACATTAATAATGCTTTAGATATTTTGTCATTTTGAATTTGATATTGAGAATTCTTTGAGTTTAATAAAAAAATAATTCTGTAATGAAGCAGGGCACTTAATCGTATCTAAATCGTATTTTAAAGAATTTTTGATGAATTTTTTTTTTCTTTGATCTGTCAACTGCCATGCGTAGAAAAATTATCAGTAAATATTGTTTATTTCTTTTATCGTACTCAGTGGGATAGGAAATGTGACAATAAACTCGTTTGACCTCATTTGTGGATTTAGTATAAGCAATTAAGCATGATTATAAATAGGTATATAAAATTAAAACTATACTCCTCGCCAATATTGCTGAACAACTTTGGACGACGATATTAAAGTGCCTTAAAAATTATACAAGCTATGGAAGATTTTTACGTTTTAAGAAAAATACATATGTGCGAATTGTTTATATGGAGACTTTTATATTAAGCAAAATATATTCCATATTAAACCTTCTTATAGTCGAAGCCGAAAGATTTCCGTTGGATATTTCTCTCTCTCGTTATTCGTCTCGGCACTCCGAAACTAAGGCCCAATTTTGTAATTCACGCTAATTCGGTTTATGGGTCATGAAAGTTAAAGTGTCAGTATCAAGTTACTCTCTAATTTAATAAACGGCGCAGTTAGCTAAGGCGTTGTTCTAGTAGATAAATAAACAGCTTTTTCAATATCTTACAAACCTACAATACGAAGTCAAAAAGGTAATTAAGGCAGCGCTCATGGAGAAATTAACCAAATATTTTGCTGCATTGATTATTTTTCAAAGTTCAATGCTCTATACATGTACTTAGTTCTTTATATAAAAAACTCACGGAACCACCAATTCCATCATTACTAGGAAGTGCCAAATGTTAAACTAATAGATTTTTTTTTTCAGTTGACGAAAAAGTAATTAACCAGTTACAAAGTGTGACAATAGTTTCGTCATACTTGTAAAAAAATGTATTAGTTTATTATGGAAATCAGGTCATTGTAAAATGTACCTATACTATTACAATAACAATACTTTTTGTGCAAAACGTAATTTTATGCTTTTGAGAATATTATATAATAGACATAAAGGTAATACGTCAATAGAAGTAGTTATTACCAAAATAGTCTTATAGAAGCAAAGCAAATAGTTTAAAAAATAATTCATAGCAAAAAGCAACTTCTTTTTTATTATAAATATAAAAATATATTATCAAAGAGGTAGAAGGATTTACTTGTAGTATTTCTGAACACTATGTACAAGGAGGACCCACAGTACTTATTACAATTTATACTATTAAATATGTATGCAATAAAGTGACTTCGTCAATTAAAAAAACTTTAAATTATTTTACTTCACAGAAATCGCTTACCATTTGTTTTAGTATCAGTAATTTCTTCAATTGGATAAATGATTGCTCGGTCTAGAGTTAGCGTGTTTGCTCAGTGGGTTTCTTAACTAATCGTGGTCTAATGAAATCTATACGATATGCAGCCTTGGCCCTAAATGCAGTTGTTTGCATGATGAGAAATAATATCATTTATCACGCCTGCCCGGCATTTGTTTACGAATCGCTCTGAGATACTCTCTCGAGTACATCTTGATATCGTTTATATGAATGACTGAGTGTGTGAATATGTGTGTGAATTGTTGATATGTTCCTGCAATACATTTGTAACGCAACGCAATTGTAGAATGAAATGGTGTGACTTTTATATGGATAATTTATCGTTATAAATGTATTTTTTTAAATAAATGGAGATTTTTTGATAAAGGGAGAGTCGATTCAATTAGCAGCAACTACAAATGTCAAATAAAGCTTAGAAATATAAGATTCATTTTCTCATAATTGCGAGTGACATAACATTTTACATGATTGGCGACACACTTCATCTATATTACGTGCCATTACTTAAAAGATCACTGTCAAGGCACACCGCACCGCCTTATTGCGTGCCCTAAGTATATGTAATCATCGATAAAAGCTGCTTTTATTTATAGTTTTATTACATGGCAGACTCATGTATTTCAATGGAAATCAAAGACTAATAACTTCTCCCATATATGAATTGCTATGTTATGTTAAAATGAAAAATGCAATCCCTATAAATAATGTTATTTTTAACGTTTTAAAGTTTAAACGGGTTACGGTTTCCTAAAGAATAATTTTAAACACAATGATGCCATGCATAAAAGGAGTTGAAGTATGAAGAATAATAATATATAATAAGAATAATAATTTAACACAGTTGAAGGAAAAATAAAAAACTTTACTTGCCTTTAAACAGCACTATTAATATACCGATTGCTTCAATAAACGAAACGAATTAATTAATATTATGAGGTGTTGCATCCATCGTTAATGACAAGGAATCATTGTACTCATGTGTGTATTCACTGTATACCTACGTATTTGTTTTTATTATCAAATCTTACATAAAAAAACAACGATTATTCAAATGTCTATTAAATTGACTACGATTTGTAAACTCAAAAATTTTAATGATCAACTCACCTTGCGTTATCTTTTAAATAAAAGATAAAGTAAGTTGAGACTGTACTTTATTAGAGAAATTCTTAAAACAATAGTAGAATAAATTAACAATTACAATAATAAGTAAATCATAATAATTCATTTATAACTGCCGATTAAACTCATTTAATAATCAATGTTACAATTTTTTATCATTTTTATAGCCATAGTTCATTACAATAATTGCCATTTATTATATAGGTTGATAATTGTATTATGTATCTTTTTTTAATTCGATTTCCGTATTTTAAATTCCTATAATATATTAAAGCATTTCTGGGCAGTTTAACGATTTTGATGGTAATTAGAGCTAGCTATTGTTCTTGCAAAGGCTTTAAAGATTCTTACAATCGTGACATCTGGCAATTTCGGTTTGAAAAAAAAAACTTTAGAAAATGTCGGTAGATTAAACATTTTTAAGTCGGCAATATGTTTATACAAGGAAGAACCCTGTAACGTGTGTAAAAACACATATACTTTGCAAGTATTTTATGAGAAATTACTTTAGCATTTGACTATATTTGTAACTACATAGTATTTCGTTAATCTATCTCTCTTATAATAAAATCAACTTGCCATGAACATCACTCTGAACGTTATTTTTCGATTTAACATTGTGACGTCATTTTCATTAATTGTTTTACATATAGGTAATTTTTATTTCTTATTGTAAATTCAACGTTATCATTTATTGTTAACGCTCAGAGCGATAGTTACAATATGACAATAATAAGGAACAAATATTACAGTGCGAGTGTTAATAAGCCATGTGCTCGTTTCAGTAATCCCAAGTCAAGGCCGCAAGGAGAAGCCAAGAATCCCTGAAGATGACGACTCCGGACCCGATGTGGTGTCCTCAGTGATTGGCGAATATGGACGCTGGCAGCTCATGATGACCTTCTTTCTGTCGCTGTTCTCATTCCCCTGCACGTTTCACATTTTCTTGCCTACTTTTACGGTAAGAAAATTGAAGGTTTCATAATAAATTATGATCAAATGGTGCTGGCTTCTTAACTTCTCCCTAAAGTCCTTGCTGGGTCCGAAAAAATAAGATATAATGAAACATCTATTTTTTATTATTTCAGACACTACTTCACTTACAGGAAATATTATTTTGTGGTAATATGTAGGCTTCTACGTAGTAGCTATTTTACATACAAAAAGTTTCCTATACTATTAATCTAAGATTTAAAAACGATGGTTGTATCATCATTTTCATCTGCTACTTTATAAAATTATTTACTAAGTATAAACATGTTTTAAATTTAAATTTATATTTTTTCCTGCTTTTATAATTTTCCTGATCTTTGGGTAATTTAATCTCAGCACAAATACAATCACAATGTCTTATTATATAATTATCAAAGGTAAAGAAGGTATTATTAAGAACGATATAACAGAATTGTACGTGTATTTTTATGGCTTATTTTTATGAATTCTATTAAAATGCTCGTCGTGAAAAATATTTTATTATTGAAAAATATTATTTAAAACATGAGTGCGGTTTTTAAACGTAACCTTTTACATAAAGCGGGCTCAATATAGCCAATTTATAATATATAATGTTACTAGAGGCAGTTATTATCGAAACGCCAAGTAACTTTTTAGTTTATTACTCTTAGCATTGCTATCTAGATGCAATACCACAATAATTACTATATGGGTAAATTGATTTTTTATAAATCTGCTTATATATTTTTAGTTTCCATTAAGTCGAAACTCTTAATCGTATTTTGCTATACCTGATTCTTTTCTAACCTTCGACATACAAATTCACCTTGTATATCCAATAGATAAAATATACAATTTTAGTTTAAAAAAATAAACTAAAATATTACATCCTAAGATTTCCTAGTTTCTTTTTAATAATTATTATTATTCATTTCCAGGCAAAGGCGACAAAGTTTTGGTGCGAACGGCCAGAGAACCTTTCAGCTTTACCATTAGAAAATTGGATAAACTATAGCCAACCTCAAAATGCGTGTTATGTGAGAACACTTTCTAAGGACATTACAGTGGAAAACATCATGAATTTCACAGCACCATTAATAGATTCGTTCGAGAAGTGCCAGAAATGGGGATACGACAGAAGTGAAGTTGGTAACACGATTATATCAGAGTGGAATCTCGTGTGTGACAAGGCTAGTCTGACTAATCTAGCTGAAGTAGTATTTTTGGTCGGTGTTGGCTTCGGTGGTGTGGTTGGAGGATGGATATCAGACAGGTAAGATTATATTATTGGCTCGTAGACTTCTCAAGGCAGGTAAAACTTTTGTGAAATCTAGAGTGCTTATGGGTGACGCTTCATACTTACTACACACGTGTTTGCCTCTTATATAAAAAATAACTTAATTTTAATTAGTATTCTGTAACAAAAGAGGCATTAGGTAATTACAATGTACGCTGGCGTCGTACGATTATGTCGTACCATAGGGCAGTCGCACGAAAGAGTAGAATACCGTGGGGTTTGAAATCAGTTTGAATCCGCCACTATCGTCGAAGTTGGAGGAGGTTCAGGCATTTGTGAGCATTGCCTTACGAAAAAAAGCCTACAAAGCCAACTATTTATTCAAATAAGGTCTTAAAGCAAAATAGAAATTGTCACAAGGTAAAATATACAAAGCAATTATAAAGAGTAACGAGTTCACTGAATATTGCAATAACGACTTCATTTGAAACCAAGATTGTTATCACGTAATGAGGTATTATTATACCACGTGATAATATTGTTCACTTTTTGTTATTAAAGTGTAATGAAGCCATGTGTATAGGATATATAAAAATTGGATATATTCGAGTTTTTTTACCTCTCTATAAACTTTAAATAGCTTTAATATTTTTATTTTAATTCCAGATTCGGTCGGAAGCGTATTTTAATGGCTATGGCAGTCGCACAGAGTGCTCTAGCGATTCTCTCACTGCTAGTCAGTTCCTACGTCCAATACATAGTAGTTAGACTGATTATGGGCCTCGTATCGGTATCTGTGGTCTATGCAGCTTTTGTGCTATCTGTGGAACTGGTTGGCGGGAAATGGGTGACGATCGCGGGAGTGTGCAATTTCTTTCCATTACCATTGGCTTACATCATTGTCTCTCTATTGTCTATGGTAATGCCGAATTGGAGAGATCTACAACTAGCACTATCAATACCAGGATGCCTGCTCGTATTTCTATGGTAAGAAATTATTGTAGAATCATTTTAATGGACTGTCATACAAATAGAATCGTTCTTATAGTAGCTAAAACTAATTCAATTTTTAACGTTTTCAGGTTTGTTCTTCCAGAATCGCCAAGATGGCTTCTAAGTATGGGTCGTACAACAGAAGCCAAAGTAATATTAGAAAAAGCAGCAAAATTTAATAAGCAAGAATTACCTTCAGACATAGATAAATTATTGCTTATCTATAAAACAGACACAAAAGCCGAGGAGCCAAGTGTATGCATGCTCCTTAGAGGTTATCTCTTAAAAAGGACCGTTTGCTTATTCATTGCCTGGTTTGCAATGACAATAGCTTATTACGGCTTGCTGTTGAATATAGGCAATTTCAATTTGGGAAATCTGCACCTCACGTCGATCATTTTAGCAGTGGTTGAAATCCCCGCGATTGCTTTGAGCATACCAATACTGTTAAAAGCTGGGAGGCGATTTCCAATTTTTATAACGATGGTAGTGTGTGGCCTAGCGTGTGTTGCCAGTGAACTGCTATCAATATCGTTCACTAACGAGTGGGCAATGATCGCATGTCTAATGGTAGGAAAATTTGCTATCGGAGCCACGAATATGATGCTGCCGATCTTCACGGCGGAACTTTACCCAACTGTTGTGAGAAACTTGGGCGTGGGTGCTAGTCAAATTTCTTCCGGACTAGGTCTCATTTGTATTCCTTATCTATGGGAATTGGTAAGAATTTATTTTTTTCTGTTTAGTCAATAATAATTCAGAAAACAGAAACAAAAATAAATACAGATTTATTTGAAATAATTATATGGGAATGTATTTAATAAGAGTATGGGTGTATGTTTTTATGTATAACTGTACAGACGGCGCTCAACGACCACCTGCCGATGGTGACGATCGCGGCCATGAGCGCGGCGGGCGGCGCCACCGTGCTGCTGCTGCCCGACACGGCGGGGACTAAGCCGAAGTATGTATAAGCGTTACCACAAATTAAAACTTTATACATTCAACTTCAAAATTTAGTCTGGGTTTTAATAATATTAATAATACTCTTTTCTCATAACCATTTTTACATGTCGTTGTAGTTTTTATTGCAATACTAGTGATACCTCGCAGTTTTTTACGCGTAGCTGTTGTATAAAAATTCATGAATAAAAGTCCGATTTGGAACTTCAGGGTCCACCCGACATGTTGCATTACTGCATGCTAAATTTCAGTGTAATCAGTCCAATAGTTTTTGGGTGAAAGGTAACAAACGTCTATACATCCAGGCCTCCTAATAAACTTTCGCATTTACAATATAAGGAAGATCTGTCGTATTATTTACCAACCAAGGGGTATATCATTAAACCTATGCATCAACTCTTTGCTTTTTTGTTAAATTACCTTCTAATACTTCTAAATGGTGACAATTTTAAAGTATTTTATTGTTATATATATGAGCAGTGATTTCATATTTTCTTCCTGTTTTCGTTCAGAATATCAGAAGATGCGCCGACCCGCAACGGAACGTACACCAACACTGACGACAGAGGGCGCTAGTTGTCTAAAGAAACACTTGTAAATAATTAATTTTACAGAATATCTTACGGCTTATATGTATCAAATACATATTTAATATCGAATTTATCAATAGTAAGTACGAGTTTTACAGATGAAAATTATATTTTTATACTTATTTTAGATTGTAATACATGTACAATATAATAATTATTAGATATTTGTAGCTAATAAGTACAAAATTAGATAACGTATCTATTCCATAAATTAAAATAAGTTAAACAAATAACAGACCACTGACAATTATATAATATTTAAACTTACACAATATAAAGGTAGATATTATTTAAACAAAGAATAATTAGCATCAAGTAAGATAATGTAATGTACAATAAAACCTTTTTGCAAGGCTAAAAATTTATGATATTGAATTTGAAACTAATACAAATTACCATTAGCTACTTTAGTTATTTGTAATTGAGGCTTGAAATTTACAAATGCCACAAAAAGGAAATTTTTAATTTTGTCTTTCGAGCTATGATGTACTTAGGTACAGCCATTTCATGTCATAGGTGCAAAGTGCCAATTGTATTTTAAGCACTTAGCCCACTTGTAAATTCCATGCCTCGATTTATAAAATATTAATATAAATGAAACTTTGAATTACACAAGTGCCTACTTTGTAACTACACTGTAAATATTGTATTTACCTATATTAGGTACCTTAAAGTAATTTATTAAATAAGTGTTAGTTTATAATTTTTTAAATTCACGTTTTTTGATGATGCCGTGTCTCTTAAAACAGCGATATATTCCAAGATATGTTTAATATCAAATCTTGATTAACTTCTGTTACAATTGTGTCTGATATATTATTTCGTAATAAGTATATATTTCCTTTTTTTCTTTGCATTTTGTAAAAAACGCAATGATTGATTTCAAGGATTACTTTTAACTTTACTTCGACTCTACTATGTAAAATATATATGGTTTTCAATAAAATATACTATAGGTATACAATAACCTACTCGTGTACGCCAAAAACACGCGCCTGGTTAAATATGTACTTCTAAATGTTTTTTGCCGTTATTGTTTATCTGATATTGTTAACAAATAGTTTATTTTTATCGTACTTAAAATATATCAATATCTGTACTAAACGTAGAAAGCATAATTACCTGCACTGTTTTATATAAAACCGAACAGTATTTTTGGTATTCAAAATATGTTTAGGCTACAGATTAAAAACGTATATGTAAATTCATGCATGTATATCAGAAGTTATGCTTCTCTTCCTATAAAAAAAGATGACTCCGAAATATTTTGATATGATTTAAAGTTAATAATTTACCAGTGATTTAATTCACATGCGAAATGCTACAGTTCCGCACATATTGTATAAAATACACTTATCATTAAATTTTATGGACAAATTATAAGGGTAACTTCAAAGATAATTTAAAATTATAGTTATTAAGAATATCATTAATTTTAACTTGATATAAAATAATTTAAAAGTACGCGTAAATCTTAATTACGTAGAAAGTATTAATTGTATAGCAGCAATTTGCGACTGTATCCCTTTATCTGTGTTATAAATAATATAGAAATAAATAATAATGAAAATTATCTGTGCATTTTTAATACGCTATATTACGATTACTTGCTTTTTATACTATAATATATAAATATTATATTACTAGACTTTTTGAGGTTTCGTATCGCAAAAGTTCCCGTCTGTGTGTTAAAATATTTGTTCTCAAACCAATAGAATCAGGTTGGCTATCAATAAAAAAAAATTAAATCTAATCGAAGGTTTTGTTACTATTCAAGTCAAATATATCTTCTTTTCAAGTACTAGTAGTAGTAGTACTTCTTATAGTAACAGTTTTAAATCATTATTACAAAATAATTTACCACCGTTTCGGAAAGCAGTTTCTATAGAGAAATTTGTTTATTAAACACTAGATGGCGCTACACTATCATCATAATAACACTTGGAATATTCTATTTTGGGAAGAGAAGATTTTCTTGAAAATTTAAAAACGCATTAGACTGCCTAGATTATACTATTACGATATTAAATATGCGCGTTTAAGTAAGTTTTCAAATATTAGTTTGTTGTCCTTTAAATTTTTATAATACATGTAGGTACCTACCCACATTTTACATATTTATACATCTACCTATCTTTTTATATCTGAAATAAACGCTTATTATTTTATTACTTAGTTGCAGAAATGTTAGTATTAAAATGTGATAGATATAACACTCTTACACAGTCTCAGTCTGAGTCATTACGTCGCAACTTTTGTCTTTTGTTCCTAAGGATTCTGGATTAGGCCACCTTGAGATGACAATTGTGTTAGTCACGCTTGCATAATAAAAACATTAGCTTTAATTGCAGCACTAAGAAACCAGTCCAAATCTTTTGACATTTTTGCATTGTACATATATGTATACCTACACTGCCGACCTGTCACAAATATTACTTTATGTAGTTTTAGGCATTTTCTAAGAAATGTGACTATTTAATATATAAAAAATTTAATTTTAAGTCTACAATGCAAAATAAATCAATGTTGTAGTTGGTATTAAAATTTTAGATATTTTCTAGTTAAGAGAACCAATTTTCTCTACAATAATGTTACTTACCTACTTCAAACTGCTAATTATCAAAGATAGTGTAATTATCCGCCACGTGAATATAATTATACGGGACATTGACTTGGCCAGGCCAGGTCCATTACAAAATGTCGGTGACATGAGACATGCTTTGCATATAATTGCCCTAACAACCTGTTAATAGGTAAACAGAAGCAAGCCCACTTTTTAGGTTTTAATAATAACGTATTACTTTCTTGCATTGTCTTCTGAACGTTCGCATCAATTACGTACAATTTTGACGAACGAAATTTTTAAAGAAATTCCTGTCCTAATTGACATTTTTTTTACATTTTGCTTAAGTCTAAGTATGTAGTTATAAGTCTACGAATTTTTGACATTTTAAATAATATGCATCAATTGCATATGCATCAATTTTATTAAATGTTTGTTAGATTTTTAATAATGTATAAAAATGTAATAAAAAATACCAGTACCTACTTATATCACTTAATAAAAATAAATTCTTATTTACCGTTGGCATTTTTTAGGACAATAAATAAATGTTAATTATTCATTAATAATGTCATGTCTTCCGCTCGTTGCCATATCACAAAGAGTAGACATTATTAGTTATTCTGCACTTTTATATATTTTCGACACGTTTATAAGGTACGTGTGCCCGTTTTAAATTTACTATTAGGTAACATATAGTACACGTAAACTGAAAGTATTACAACATTTCTTTTACTGCATAAAACCTTAAAACTTGAGTACTTCGATTTTTTTTTTATAAATAATCACAGATACTATCGATTTTCCGTAAGCAACATAGGTTTTTATATATAGCAAGCTTACTTGAAACGTATTTTTATACGTATATGTGTAGAATGAATTATCACAATTACATTTGTTTTGAATGGAAATTATATCTACCGATTACAAAAATTTATTAATTACCTTCAAATAAGTGTCATTATAGATTCGAACACTAAAATTGCATGCGGCCTGGTCATTAACCCACGCCAACCTGACATAGATACATGATATATGCTATGAATATGACCCCGAAACAGGTCCCATTGTTACAAATAGAGTATGCGTCGTGTCGAATCAGACACGTTAAAAAGGCAATACGGGCCGCCTAACGGAGCTTTCACTGTCCTGTACATACAGTATCGGGAATAATTTACTAATATATAATTCTATGAAGAGTCGACCCTTCGATACTATTAATACTGTCTACATAACAACTATGTAGATTGCTAGCATTTTAAATTATAATTAATTGTAAAGTATGAATAATGTTCTACATGAACAGTCGCAAATTAATAACTATAAATGTAACAATTGTATAATATGTATTCGATTTACTTAATAGATGTTTCCTATAACAAAAATATTTTATGTGAAAATGTTTTATAGTACCAAAAAAGATGAACAAAATGATAGTAATAAAAATAATGTGGTAATTAGCTCCTAATACACAAAGTTTACGTCTTTAATTAATATGATAAGCGCCCTTGCTTACATCCAATATAATTTTAAAACCATCTAATTCACCCAGCTATACTACCATTCGCTTTTCTCCGAAGAATTTATTTTCTTCAATAGCAGGTAATCTGGAATTTCAAGTTGCACTCTATATCAGTGTATCAGCGCGACTCTCACTGCGATGCGACACTTTCCTCCGTGACTCGACTGCCAGTGCCAGCGACAATGATGTAAGGCTATTTTATCGTCCTGCCGCGTTCACAGTTCACACATCCGCTCTTATCTAATATTAACGTGGAAGCATTTTACCCAAATCCTTTCCATCACGTTTCATATACACAAGACAAAAACATAAGGATATTTTAGTGTAGATCTGAAGTTCATATTTCTTCCAAATTGACTGTATTATTTTTTTCTACAAGTAAATGAGCGATCAATATGTACGTTTAATTATTTATTGTGCTAATAAATTTTATTATTCAAAATATGTATCTAAGTTACTATTGCAAGATTTCGAAAATTAGAGTAACAATATCAAAACTAAATATAACATACTTGAATACTAGATTCTTTTTATTGCGAAGCTCATTTGAAACGACGATAGACTTAATACCTAACTATCTGTAAAATAAATTTATTATAACAATTAATTTACTAAATCATAAATCTAACACTAAAAATATTAGTATTTAATATGTTAGAAATATTCAAAGTTATATGTCATAAACGTGAATGCAATTAATTTTGAAATAATATTACGAACTTGAAATAACGAGCACATAAGAATAAAGTTTAAAGTTATGTATCGATTGCCTCAGCCGACTCGGTTTGCATGTTTCGCTTTAATACAATTTGTAAGACATCATTCCAATCTCATATTACAATAGGATTTGTTTGACAGTACAAATGCTCATATATGTATTTATATAAGAATATATTATATAATTTATGACATACTGGACGGGAATACTGGAATAAAAAAATACCCCGTGTTAATTCCGGGGTTTAATCTTTTGCATTACAAAAAAAACTGATGAATTGGTCCTGTAGTTTCTTGCCTTTAATCTATAAGTACTACAAATTCTGAATTTACTAAAAAAACCAACTAAGTACTATTAATAACAAGTGCATAAAATTAAAAGAAAAAATAAATATCTCTAAATCACCGTTTAGAAATTGTAAAACGAGACGAGGAATATTTATTGTTGATCTTTTAAATCCTACTAAGGCAATTCGAACCTCGGTTTAACTGTGTCTATCTTGAAAATACTTTCATATTTTAAAAGTATTTCATACTAGTTCAATACAAATATAGATATGGGTGTGTTCTATGTTCGCACAATGTTTATCAACACTCGAACTGTAAGAACTAATTCAGGTTAATCGTTTAATTAAAAGCTCACATATTAATTGCAGAATTGAAACTCCAAGTCACAGACTTTTAATTACATTGAATTATACTACGGTAACTTTTCTATGAGGTGACTTTATTTTGGCAGTTTACGATACGTAACAAATAGGTTTAGCGGTATTATCTTAGTGCAGCCAAATTGTAGAGTATTACAATTGATTGGAGGTCCTTAGATAATGTATGCTTCTATAGTCGGTCACCTTGCAATAAGGTATGGTGGTCGCGTCGAGTTAGGGCGAGAGAGGGCACCAACATATAGGCGCCGCGAGAGGCAGCTCCTTTATTTGTTGGTAGTGTTCGACGTGAAGTGTTGTGTGGACATCATGCGGACGTTAGTGGTGAGTAGCGGGGATGAGCGGAACGAATATACGAGACATTCATTTTTTTCTTTTTTGCATATATAGGTACATTTGTGAAAATATTTTTCTTTAAAGATTTTTTTAGTTTCTAACGTAAATAAATTTCACATTAATACTTTTTAAAAATTAAATTAAAAATTTCCTGTTATATATTATATCATGAACCATGAAGAAATTCAAAAATTAAGAATGGGCTTTGTTACTTAGGTAATACAATTTTCTCACAGTTATGTTCAAAATTTAAACAATAAGAGCGTTATATAACTTCAAATTATAAACAAAGTAAATATAGCCCACTGCCCAGTCAAAATTAAGAGACATAATATATTAAAATAAGTAGTGCAAGAAATGACGTCACCAAAAGTAATATTCATAAGCTCCACGCAGCATATTAAGTACCATAAATAGAGTGCATTCAGGTCATATTACAATCGACATTCATAAAGCATCGATTACAGGCTAGCCTTGAATCTATCGAGGTGGTTCTCTTGTAACCTCACAAAAATGTGCCCTTTATAATTCTGAAAGCGGAACTAATTGTGAAGTGTGCAAACTTGAAAAACAATTGTCGTATTATATTCACAATTACGTAAAGCACGCAATGGGTAACTGGCTACTGTTATCGCGACCGGCTGCTCCACTAAATAGATAGTAGATACGTATAAATTTTACGCAGCGAAACTGTACCACTCACTATAAAATAATAATTCAGTTGATACCGGTCTGGATTGCGATATTAACGAGTCCATGGGAATTAAGAAATAAAACGGTAATTTTAGGTACAATATGTAGGCAGTTAGGTTTAGAAATCGCATTGCGTCTGCATCGAAATTGCACCAGAAGAAATTGCTTTCGTTACGCCTACTATATATTCGATACGAGGAATCTTCGATACGGAACTTGGCTTACAAAATAATACTAAAACTACGTCACTTTTAGGCGACCTTTCTTATATTTAATATCGCAATACAGATGTAAGATAGTGTATTACATTGTACTTATTCTGCATACATTTTAATTATTACGTACATATAATTTATTTCAAGCCTCGGACTTACAAATGCCAACTATGTACACACACGCAGATATACGACAAAATTAACACGTTACAAACATACTAAGATTATAATCTAACTGCTTAATTTAAACAAAATTAAATCTCAATTTCATAAGATTGTACAAATTCCAAAATTAATTGGAGCATTGCCCGTCCCACGAGGATACTTTACATTCATGATATATTTTATACGACGAAAAATATTATTTTACTTTAATTTGCAAGCATCACTTCAACTTAGTAGTAGTTATAGAACAGATATTTAGACAAGTCATTTGGCATTTGCATACTATAACCATTTTGTTTATAAAGATAATCTTTTAAAAGTTTTGATTTTAAATAAGAAGTCCGTTTCATGCGATCTTATTGTAGGTTAAAGTGATTTTTTTAAACGAAAATTAATTTATTGTTAAAATAAATTTAAAGAACGTACCTTAAATAAATTTTAGGAAGGGAAGGAAGTTTGTTTTTTTAAAATTAATCATTCTTTGGTGGAATGTTTATATACAATAAGAGTACAAACAATAAGAATCATTTTAAATCGGAAACTCTGGGCCCACTGTATACTTGTATGCACATTTGATCAGACACCCCGTGCACGTCTTTCGAAACTATGCGTCTATTCTTATTAAAACTGTATTTGTATTGTATTGTAATTGTTATAAGACTCAGCAAGAATATTGAAGTAAATACCGAATGTATTGTATTTAAACTTTACGTACTTTTGTTTCAGCTTAATGTAATAGCAATATAGTATTCAATATTAATAAGCATACGTTTAAAATCAGATTATATATTATCATGATTAATGACAGTAATCCATCAATCAAATACAAACAACCATTATTATTTTATTAGAGAAAGTGAATAGTAAATTGCTAAGCTCTTTAAATATACTTTATTTGCTACTTCTACTTAATTTACGATTTAATTTATCCGCTAATACAATTGAAGGAAAAGACTTCAACGTGCGCCATCTCGCAATCACCTCGGATTGTTACAACAGTCCAAGAATGTGATTCATTTGGATTATATGGTACTGTTTATTTATCTATATTAATATTATAAAGCTGAAGAGTTTGTTTGTTTGAACGCGCTAATCTCAGGAACTCCTGGTTCAAATTGAAAAAAAATATATATTCAAAAGACCATTTATCGAAGAAGGCTTTAGGCTACATAACATCACTCTGCGATTAAAAGGAGCGAAGAAATAATGGAAAAGAAATTTACGGGGATGAAGTCGCGAGCAACGGCTAGTGTTAGATAAAATTTAATTTGATAGTAGGTAACTAATCGTTCGGTGTGACACAATTGTTCGTAAACCTTAAACGATCTTTACCCCTGGTATTTATCTATTCTTATCGAATAAAAGCTTCTAAGAATATCTCTTTCTTGTATAAAGTGGAATAATTTATATAGTATTTTGGCATAAGGGCTTGAATTTAAATCTGTTTGATTTACAAAAACGAAGTTAATATGTAATACTGATATGTATTTATACTTAATATAACAAATAAAATTTTACTTTCTAATTAATACAAATAAATGTTAAGACTAATCACGTTTTCAAATGCCCAGATAAATAGGTGGACCCATTCACGCTACAGAAATGCGGAAACCAACTTATTTATAAGTATTTGTAATTCTTATTAGAACTATATATAAATATATCTTTTCAAAGTATGATTTTACAAAACTATTGCTTTTAATAGGCGTTTGTTTTTTCTAGTTTTTATTGCCATTGAAACATGATAGTATTATTAATAGGTATAAAAATAGTAACTTTTTACTCGTTTTGCTTCTTTAACAGATAATTGGAATCTTCATAAATAAAAGCTTGCATTCTTAAATTTATATTGATATTAAATTACATTCATACGCTCATTCATCAAAAACATTCAAATATATTATATGGAGTGCAGTAATATAATCGACACTATGATTATCGTCTAAAACTGTATGTCCTTCAAACAAAAGACTGTAATTTATTTAAATACATACTAGCAGCGCCCCGCGGTTTTAATCGCTTTGTTCCCGTTCCCGGAACAACTCCGGGATGCAAAGTATCCTATGTGTTAATCCAGGGCATCACCTATGTACAAACCAATTGTTCTATAATTTTTAAACTAAACATTGGGTGAGTGGAATTATACCTACCTATTCCTCAACCTTAATTAATCTTAATGCTATCACCAAAAATTGGAAGACCTTTACGGTACTAACAGGTACTTTAATTCGTCATTTCATACCGGTTAGACCACTTTGCGCAAAATGATAATTTATATTTCGTACAAACAGCTTCATACTACATGCACGCATATAAATAAGAGAATTTAATGTTACAATTTATATCGCATTAAGTAAGAGACACAACCTTGACTGGCGGAAGCCGAGTTGCCGTCCTTACTACTTTCAGATCGAGGTAACAAAACGAATTCCTTGGAAACCTTTGTGTATACTTTTATACCAGTTCAGATGTCGTATGTATGGATATAAGCCTCAATATTTATTTATGAATCCTTAAGTTCTTTTCAAGTAGTTATAGAAATACTTTTGTTGTGGCTCTTAAGGCCTACCTCATTAACGACTTGAGAAATCTAGTAATTGGTGTTTACATAGTACTGCAATAGTTAAAAGAAATTTCGACAACGCCACGCGACGTTAAATAAATGAACCTGTTAATTAGTATAAAAAATTGACGTCTGAATTATATAACACATGATTGAAAGGAAATTAAACGAGGTCTGTATGGCGAAGGCGAAGACAGGTTTTATAATAAAAATCACTTTTTCTGCTACCTCATTACAATTACACATGGTAATAGCCTTAACTGATCCGCCAAGGTATAATTATGTCATTTATAGCGCCAAAGAGCAAAAACATCAAAACTGCATAATCGCTTCCTTCACAAAGTATTAAAGTATTTCCTAATGTAATTAAAATGTTATACTCTACAAACGTGCATACATAAACTAAACGAGATTGGGTGAAAAAAGTATGAAGTGGTTAATAATGAAAATTTGCATAATGTTAAACAGTAATCAATAGTTTTTGTTGAAACGCAAGTATTGTTTGAAGACATGCGATGTGACCCAAACGTAATTTACTGTTACGTATTTCAGGTTTTACTTGGAACGGAAATGTTTCATTAGATACTATAGGTATATCATGTTTCTATGGAATTTGCAAAAATGATTGCACTATATGGTATCACTTTTGTCTCACAACAGCTTTTTAATAAGGAATTAAAGGGAGAGTAGGTGAAGTAAACAAAAAATTAACAGTTTAACTGAACATGAGATATATAGAGATATACCTATAGGTACCCAGTGACTTTCCATTACACATCTCAAATGCCCTCGGCACTATATCAAACAAATGAAATCGATTTCCGTAATTAGGTGATATACTAGTTTCCAAATTCATTAAAGTTTTCCTTGCGTGCATATTTTCGGCTCGAATTGTAATTTTATGCGATTTCGTGAAATCGAGATTGCACTTATATCGAAAATTTCGTTTATAATGAGTTGTAAATTACTGATGTAAGATAGCAGTATAAATTAGTAGGTATGTAGTTATAATAGTGAATTATTATATA
This sequence comes from Eurema mandarina, assembly GCA_018238005.1. Classification (NCBI taxonomy): domain Eukaryota; kingdom Metazoa; phylum Arthropoda; class Insecta; order Lepidoptera; family Pieridae; genus Eurema; species Eurema mandarina. Next base: position 3,428 of record DWAJ01001338.1, on the reverse strand, counting down.
TTATATTATTTACAAAAGGATTAAAAATAACAATTAAGACAAAAACATAGTGTTATCGCTCCATGTGTTCTATGTATTGCGAAGTTATTATCACATGGTTATTGAGATCAATATAAGATACAAAGTCGAGCAGGGCACGGCCGGTCAATCAAGTCAGGTGTTAATACAACATTGCCTGAGCGCGACAAGGCCCATTACACTCGAAACTCGAAAGTATGCAATGTTTGTTGCGAAGCACATTCCGATTCAATATCGTGTCAGTCACGTCATAGACTTAATTACCCTTTTAGGCATATACTATAGCACTGGCATACCATATTAACTAAATACAATTTATAGAGCCACAATTTTTTTGACATCTACTGATACTCAAAGAAAAATGACATATTATAATTTATCATTTCAGATATTATCGCTGTGCGCAGTCACAGTATTTGCGCAGTTTGACGGGCCTACACCGCCCAGGCTTCAAATCCCTGGAGCGATCCCCCTAGGTGGCGCCAGACAAGGCGGCTTCCGGCAAGGAAGACTACAAGGTGGGCAGATCCCAGTCGCCCGTGTAAGGAGGCCCGGTCTCGCCAGACCGTCATTTAAATCCGTAGATGCTGCGCCCCGACCCAGCCTCCAGTCCCTCGACGAACCTGCAAAACCCGTTACAGAAGAGCCAGAAGACGAAATTGAAATCAACACTCCTACTGCTTACGGCAACGTTTATTCTACACCCGAACCTCAAAATGATTTCTTTGACATTACTACAACATCTCAACCAAAACCACCAAGCATATTTAACTCTTCTCCGTACGCTCAAACTACGCCATCCATACCTAAGTTTGAACCTGTAAGACCGACACAGTATCGTCCTCTATTGCCGCAATCATTTGCCCCAATTAGAAACGAGCCTCAGCCCAGACCACAACCAGCTCGATTACAACCCCTATCAAGCAGACCACAGCGCCCATCTATTAGACCCGAACCAAAGCCATTTGTTGACGAAGAAGACATCCAGCCAATCAGACAGTACTCCAGACCTCAGGAACCAATTCGCGCTGCACCCGTTAAGGCTGTACCACAAAAGTATGCTTCCTCGAATCCCAGGGAAAAGAAACCTGTAGCTCAAATTATTCGTAAATACAGAGATGAAAATGAAGATGGCAGCATTACTTGGGGATTCGAGAATGACGATGGTACATTTAAAGAAGAAACTATTGGGGTGGATTGTATTACGAGAGGCAAGTACGGTTACGTAGACCCGGATGGTCTCCGAAGAGAATACAATTATGAAACGGGTATTGCTTGTGACAAGGCCAAAGAAGAGCAAGATCAAAAAGGATTTGTGGATTACCAAGAAAACAAAGCAGTACTGCCAAATGGTATCACAATTGATCTCAATGCCATGGGTAAAAAGTCAAAAAGGCCATTCAGATCAGCCGTCAATCACTAGTGTAGTAGTGTAATGTAAAAATATATTTATTTTAGGTTTGTAGATTTAAGAATGTTCCCTTGTCGTTAAGTGTATTGAACACAATTACTGAGAGTGATTGAACAATAAAATATCTAAAAATTTATTTTATTTTATTTCATAGTTTTAAAAAAATACCTACAGAACGGATTTGGATTTAAATTAGCAGTTGGGAACATTGAAAATAATTTTATAAGTGGAATTAAATGTATCAAACAAGCAAGCTTTTTGATGTTGTATTCATAAGTTGAGGATTAAGATTAGCCAAGACTATAAATAAATAAACATTGAATACCTTAAAATAAATTTATTATACTTATAATGCACACTTTTAAAATAAACTTTAGTAAGGGCGATTATTCATATAGGGTTGTGGACGTCGCATCGGTGGAGGCATTCTATTTGCTGGTGTGATTGAAATATCCAAATAGTTGCCAATTTGAAACTTTACTTGTGACAGTGTTTTATTGTCATCGTTGCCTCTCTGCCCCGAGCATGTCACACCAATTTCACGCATACGGTAAGTTGGTGTCCTCATATCTGGGTAGACTATGGCAAAATCGAAATATGTACCTTTGCGCCTAGTTTCTGGGTTTACTTCTTTGACAAGACTAGTAAGCTCTTTGAGTGTGGCATCCATCCATGTGTAAATTTGTAGTTCATTCTGTGGCACACCACCTCTAGCATAATCACCTGGGGAATTGTGCCTTCCCGTTGAACAAAATACTCTTAGAAGCAATGGGCATGTCTGAAATTCGTTTGTATAATATTTACACTTTGTACTTTGTAATTTTTGGTCAATAAAAGGAAAGTCAATTTATTTCACACATAATGAAACTTTATTAGTGAATAGTCTTTTCGTCAAAAAGTAAACTTTACCTTTTAATACGACCAAGATCTTTATTATAAAGAAGTAACCGATTAACCGTGTAAAGCAAAATAAAATTAACAAATGAAATGTATCTAAATGATTATTGAATTTCAATATATTTACACAATAAGAAAATCTGTATTTAACTGTAATTTTATGGTTATCTTATATATTGTAAAGAGTATTAATATACCTTTTCTCTATCAACGGGCTTTTCTGCTGGCTTAACCTCTTCAACCACCATTGATTCAAGTCCTGCCATTTTCATAACCGGTAAACACTAATCAGATAACGAAAGCGTTTTAGTCAAATTTACTTTGTTGGATTACCAGTTAAGTTATTTATTTTAGGAAATTATTGACATACGTAATATATATTATATTAAACAGTAAACAAACCACAAATGTCCGGTTTGTTCAAAACTCAAGCAAAGCAATTAGCTTATGTCATAAGTCACTCAAAAATCACAATACAAGCGTCAAGTGTCAACTGAACTGTCTATTTGTAAGATTTTTTAAGTTATGGCAATTAGTGTTAAATGTTTGCCAGTGTCGTTTTGTATAAGATTTATTTTATTTATTTATTTATTTACAAAAGAACGGCACATAACCCCACTTACACTTTTGCTTAAAAGTAACATTTTAAAATTTACTATCCAAACAAGATTTATGAAAAAGACACAGTAGTTTAGTTATTTCATCCATTATTCATCTCAAAAACTTCAAACATTCCAACATAAGAAATATTTGAACTTTGTCGAATTTTATATAAACACGTTACATTTTATCTATTACACTATTGTACTTTTAGTAAATTTCTGTGATGTGGAATTAAAACGTCGTCACTAAGATATTTAAGAAGACAAGCACATAAGGAAAAGTCTACAGATTTTATAGTATGGTAACTTCACTACATATACATCAATCATTCTCAAAAGTCAAAACTCGAGTTTTGGCGGGAATCTTGCGGCCTCTATTTGTAATCTCGATTGAATATTCGTTTTTTGGTGCATAAAGTGATTTAATGTTTGATTGTGATAGTGATTCATGCAGTAAATTAGCTAATAAGTGTCCAGGAAATGAAGAATTTATTCGAGAG
>DWAJ01001337.1:0-23153 GCA_018238005.1 Eurema mandarina | reverse complement strand
CTTTTATAATAAATGCAAATCTCATTTAACCGATAGGAAGCCAGATATTCGCGAAAAACCGATTTTTGTGACCTTTGACCTTGAATATCTTGAGACGCGGACACGATAACGATTGTGACTTTTGAGAAAACATTTAGAATGACAAAACAAAGGTTCATACCAATTTGCAGCTTATTATCTTTCATTCCGAGGTTGACTCCTTTTTTTACCTAATATGACTGGGCTATATAGAAAAAACGCGTATTGTAACACTGTTTTCCCACTGTTCCCAAGGTCCTTCCCGTTGACTGTTGACACATAATAAAATCTTAAGAAATTTCAAATTTTAAATTAGAGTTAATAGGTCAAATGTTAAAAATAGGTATCAAGTGAAAGGGCTTTGTGCAGATTGCAAAATTTTATAATGATCTTATGTAGGTACTGGTGAGCAATTCTATGTCCCACTTGTGCTCCTTTAAGTTAAATGTAGAACTCGGTATCTTTTGAAAAAGTCTTTGCAAGTCAATTGTAGGAACTTTAGCAATAAAGTTTTTTAAATCAAGCTCTTCTTCAACTTTTATATACTAATTAAAGTTGCAATCGTTCGATATAGAGAAGATAAGGTTCAATAGCTAGAGCTTTTATTCAAATGCCACCTAGATTTGATTAAAGATACTCCGGAACGAATAGACGGAATTTATAGTCTTACAGGAATCTTTCAAGCATTACGTTGAAAACTATTCGATTTACATTACGTAAAGAATAAGAAACGATTCCGTTTACGTACTTAAAGCATAGACATGCGAAATTGCCATTTCTGACTGATTATAATTATTAAAGACCGACGTGTGAAAAAGAAAACACACAGACACACCTTAAACTGCTTTCTCTAAAAAAAGTTTGCTGTGGTGTGAACCGGATAAAGCAGAAATAATATACGCAACCTTTTGTCCTAGATTTGTAGTTCTTAATTTATTAACTTGCAATTTTAGATTTTAACCACGGGACCTTTAGCTCAAATTTTAAAAGTGACAATAGATATATTTAATTTCAATAGCCATGTATTTGGGCTATTGAAACCGTTCGGAAATATTGAGTAAACAACCAAAAATTTGATATATCATACCTAGTTATGTCGTCCTCAGTGCTGGGTTAAGTGCTAGCTCAACACCGCACCCCCATTTATTAATTTCCCACGCAAGAATGTAATTGTTAGTTTTCTAGTTAGTCGTAAGCCTATTCATTGTTTTACATTCATTTTAATTCTGCATTATTCCACACTCGTGAATGGATCTTCAAATCGATCGCACGATTAAAATATAAGTTAATTTTAATTAGTTTTTTTTAATCTATTCGCCGCTCCCGAAGTTTAACTACCTACATGTATAAGGTAAATAATATTACGCATAAGTAAAGGTATGCGAACAAAACCGCAGGTCGAGGTAACCGCAAGGAGATTATTACCAACTCAAATATTCAAGAATCTAAGTTTCCCTATAAGCCCAATAATGTCAATTACTTTTTATTGGTTAAATTATCGGGTTTTCTTTACATATGGATTTCATTACAAATATTATAAATTCAAAGCTATATTAATCCAATTTTTATAATACTAATATTTTTTTTATAAAGTCTAGAAGTTGATGGTAATATTATCTTATCTGTATGTATAATATATAAATGACGTGTCACATTGTTTATCCGCGATTGACTCCTAAACTATTGAACATCGTGTGCAGTTTGATCCATCTCAAAAGATAGATTTATTACATGCGTAATATATCCGAGCGAGACCGGGATGTTTAATATTCATTTAACTTTGTTTTAGAGAACTTCGTTAAACATTAAGTCAGTAAATGAATGATAATAAATTTTATAATAAACAAAATATAATATGATATTTTACGCTATTCAACCGCTATAAATAACGTAGAGAGACTATTGACCTATTTTATTTTATGGTACATGCTCAGTGCTTATTAAGCCGTTAGCTTGCTCGATGACCTTGGTTTAACATTTTACTTTTTAATATCGTGCCATACGTTTATACAAGGGTCATTGAACTTTTATTTCAGGTGCATATCGCAAATAATAATATGAAGTACAAAAAATAAAATATCTAACCGAATTTAGAATATTTTTCTTACTTATATTTATATTACGAATGTTTATGAAGATGCATGTATGTTTGTTATTCTTTCACACAAAAACTACTAAATGGATTTCTCTGAAAATCTAAGCAGGAAGTTATATTAGTGATTAGACTCTGGGTTGCATTTGGGATACCCCCATAAGCCCTACCCAGTAGTGCTACGGGATTAAATAATACCCGGGTGAAACTACTGGGCATATTATGTTTCGCAATCTATCATATTCTATATTATAACTATGGGACAGTAGTTTTTCCTTTCTGCTGTACTTTTTTTGTTACGATTTTCTATTTAAGAACTAAACACTCTCTATATAATGAGTTATTATTATCTTCTATAAATTTTTACGTCGAAGGAAGGTCATGCAATAAATATAAGAAAAACCAAGAGCTTCAGCAATCGAAATCAGATAAATGGGTTTTTACTTGGCAAATAACCCATACTAAATGAAAGCCATAAAAACATCCGATGGTTATACATATATCATTTTTACAAAAGATTTTTTCAAGCTTGTCAAAAATTACTTACAAGATATTTTATTAATTTATCGAACCGTAAAATATAAATCTTTAACAATATCACAAAGTGGTACTGTTCGCGACTTTACTTGTATAAAAACTGAAAAAATATTAGTAGATACATTTCAGGCAGAAAATGAAGTAAAAAATGGCTTTTTAAGTCTTTGATATATGTTTTCATGTGTAAAGGGTCTCCTTTGAGATCTTCGGGTACAATGGCAAAATTAAACGCTCGCAAGAAATTCGCCGACAAAAACACGATTACACTTTCAATGCTTGCAGGAACTTTAATATAAATCACATTTTCAAATGTAGTGTCATTTAAGACTTTTATTCACATGCTGGTGATTTATAGCACTTGATATTATATCTAATATTAAATATCACGTTAGTTTAAACCTGTTCACGTTTTGTTCGATTTTGTAATAGTTCTTCTTGTGTAGGGCTTAGAGACTAATTTTCAAGTTTTAAGCTTAGGTAGGAAGCGACCACCTCCGCCCTAACAATAACTAAACTTAGAATCTAACGAGAGAAGTAAAGGATATGAGTCAAAAGAGAATTAAGGAGGGTGAAATGGGAATAATGGACCTCTATAGGTGCTTCGACTCATCGAACGATACGAAATTATATCTTCAATAAGATGCCATTAATTGAAGCTCGTTTTCTGTGGGACGGTGGAACCATGCTAAGCAAGCAGACCCTGTTCAGACTAAAGGCATGTCTAATATCTATATCATCATTAAACAGACGTTTGTTTACGTTACGTGTGAAACTATGGATTAAGTGGCGTAAAATGATGCTGTGAATTGTAACAACGACATCTAATTATAATACCATTGAGATAACTATTTAAAAACAAACTTTCTCTATTTATCTATCCATAACAAAACTTATGTATTTTGGAAACTAACAACCATACGTAACCGTACTTTCATATTTTCTTGATGTTATAAATTTTCTACACGCAATGTTAGCGGAATGAGAGAAATATCTTTTCGTAATAATGCATGTGAGTATTCTCCAAAAACCTACTCTTCAAATCATATATTTAAATTATAATTTTATCGTGCCGTATAATCTGCACAAACCACGACTTTGCTTTTTTCAATAAATTTTCCATACTTTCTGGGCTTAGCCATAGAATAAATAGTACTCGCGAAATTTTAGTTGGTGGATCCAGATATTACGCTACACGAGTTAAGAAGTTGAATACATTAGAGAACACCAAGTTATATTCATTGATACTTTTAATTGGGGCTTTATACGCCATTATACAATATGCATTATCAACGTTGGTATTGAAACGTTTGCTTAGTTTGTTGAATCAAAAGGCTGTAACAAGACTAATGCGAGCATGTTTCGATAGGAGTCAGCGCGTCCGTATTGCTACACAACAGCGAATACATACTCGTATTTACGCTTGCTTCATTATCGTGCTTTTAGATTGAGTAAACGCAAAACGTTTGTCCGTGGGTTACTGCCCATTCTTCGCGAAACCCAGCTTACAAAACCGGATAGAATGAATGACTCAAAATTTGCAGACATGTTTGCTTAAAAACTTATATATTAATATTCATAAAACGTGATTTACATCGCTTTACACATTTAGTGTCACATAACACTATTTTCTAATGCGCTTTCGAAAAGAATCTCTATGGTTGAAGCGGTAATTATTACATCACTGTGGAGCTGATTAAATCAAACTAGTTTATTCACTTATGAATGAAATAATCGCAGTGACGACCTAGTTTTGCTGATGAAAGTAGATGAGAGTGTAAGGTGAGTCAGTGTCGTGGCGTTTACATTGTATATTTTGTAGTGGAGAGGATCTGTTCAGTTCCCGTAAGCGAGCTCCATATACATCGTTGCTTCTCTGCACCAAGTATCGGGTCGCGTGTTATCGCTTGAATTATGCAAACGCCCACTCTGCTCGCAGACAAACGGTATTTTAAGTTCCTTGTATTTGTAAGATCAATATAATGGTGCCCTCGGCTCAAGTACGATATTATTCAATTCAGTAGATTTATCTGGATTACAAAACAAACAGTAATACAATCGATTACAACTTAGAGGTAAATTATATCATTGTAATCAAGGCACGCCGTAATAGCGTTACGACTCCTAGGTCGCTCATTCCCGTGTATTTGAAAAATTCCTCCGTCGCGTCGGCACGCGTCTTATAACATCACGTTTTACGAGTAGAAGTAACATAATGTGAAGCAATAAAATAACCGTATTAAATGTTATTTCGAGCGTAATAACGGTGAACGAACTGTGACTTGCATAATATTTTAATTAAAAAATAATGATTTAATAGAGATGAACCTTGCAGGTGCGTCAAATAGGCGTTGGGCAATGCGTCGGCCTGTGATATAACTCTGCGGTCTCGCGCTGCTCGGGCCGCGCCGCTGGCAGGCGGTAGGCGCTTGCGCAAAGCCTTATAATGTAAATCGCAAACTTCATAAGTAATCCGTGAAAGTAAGCGATTCATTTCACTCACACGCACCGTAGCCTATGTTGACACAGAACACACACGCTATTCAAACAAGAATTTCCTCCGATGACGCCTTATATAAATTCACCGTTAACTCGACGTCTATATTTATGTAATGCCTTTTTATGCGAAATTATGCCATCTGCTGCAGTTTTACGGTGCTCGTTTGAGATGCTCGTAAAATTATACGGTGTACATAACGATAACGAACTTCCGTAATTTGTCAACTTCTTGTTCCGCTCGTAATTTTATGATCTACGTATCTGTATCTGAGAATTTTACATTACATACAGTATGAATCAATTATGTATACAAAAGCAAACAAAATTGTCCAAAGTTGTTCTTGAAAATTTATTTAAACGAGTAATTCTAAAATAATTAAGGCAAGACAACTCCCAGCTGGTATGCGGGCGAGTGCGCGTTATGCCTACTTAAGCCCTCAAATATATAATTCAGTATGAACCCCGATTATTATACTTAACGAGCGTTTCAGAGAACATCAGAGTCCAGAGGCAGCTCAATCAGTCATATCTGTGTAGTCGTTTATTTAATATCCCCATCAGGGACAGAACAGGGAAAAGAAACAAGGATATACAAATGGAATATTTAAGTGAGCATAAATAAAGGGCGGGATGAGAAAAATGAAACAGATGACATTAAACACTCTATTTGTTTATCATAGAGAAATAAAGATTACATTAACCTACTTGCCATCACAATATAAGTTAAAAGGTCAGTGACCGAATGAATTATTTAAAATTATATACTACTATTCAGTTCGGTCTCTCTTATACTTTTTATTTAACCATTAAGCCCTAGGTCCACTCTAAATTAAAATAATTAGGCCACTGAATTTAAATCAACATAAGCTATAGCTCAGCTGTTTAATTAGCATCAACTGTAAAAGTTATTAAAATCCTAAGTTTAGCCTTCATTCACATTATTTGCGCTAGACTAATTTGAATGTAGGTTAATGAGTAGCACGCCCCTTTGAAGACATCACTTTCCTGTTAATATCAAATAGAATTACGTGGGTGAGTGACCTGACAAATGAAAAGCTTAAGCTCATTTTATTATTTTTCACTTAAGATGTTACATCCAGGCTTAATCCTACGTCGTAGTCGTTTAAAAATGAAATATTTTGAATCGCTTTTTCCATAAAACATTAATAAGGTATTCAAATAGATAGAGGTCAGATATTTTTCTATGTATATACAAATTTGTCCAGTTTTAAGCATTTAGGATAATTTCCTTAATTGTTCTTGTAAAGGAGAAGGTTTACCTTGAATCTTTAAATAAAAATATTTTATTATTTACCTCGTTTGTAGTTCTAAGTCTCAACCTTATACAAGTATATTAAAGCAATTCCTTTAACAAAAATAATAACAATATACTGTGATGGATGTATATGGAGTTAATAATAGATCGTGTATTTAGTTCAATTTAGTACAATAATAGGCTTGCGACATTAGTAATTTGATCATATCACGTCGCCTTAGATGTCACAGTTTCCGATACCATTCGTTCCAGTGGCCGCGTGAAGGCAATTACACCAATCGATAGTTGATTTGCGATTTCAGTTGTTACTACATAAACGATATCATTATATCAACTGTTACGATTATGCGTTATAGTAGTAGTGTTTATATAAATTAGTTGGACAAATGAAATTCGTAAGTCTAAGATTCTAATGTTTAACAATGTATATCTATACTAAAATCTGTTTTGTATCGTACCTACAGATAAGATCTCGTTAATTTAAGGTCTCTCGTTATTTTATTTTCTGTAAGTAGACATGTACGTTCAGTCTATAACAATATGAATTGCCAAATTTTTAAATTCTATATCAACAGCAAGTGGGTACCGAATATAACCTCAAGGGTTGAGCAAGAAGGGATGAGATGTAGTAGAACAATAACGTATTGGGAATTTTTACTATAGTAATTATCGAGGTCTATATAAAATGAAGCTAAAAGAATATAATTTCAAAATTCCTAATAATCTGCGCGAAACAAAAAATAATTAAGTTACCTCTTAAAACTTACTCCTCTTTAAAACAATGAAGCCTCAATTATCTTCCAGTGAGAAACATTAAAGTTTCAGAACTATCTGGAGGCAACTTTAACTTTCAATTTATACGTTGCTTATAACTTACTAAACTTAAGTGCCAAGTTATCGCTCGGGCAATATAAAATAGTTTAAAACTAAAAGCCAAAATAAAATTCTTGTATTTCATGCAATTGGAGTCACTCCAATATAAATTTATTACAAATGGACTTCGTTAAGTCACATGTAACGATTGTATATCATATATTTTTACTAAATACTTTTATTGTAAAAAGCAAATGATTTACTTATTGGTGAAGTTTTTTCGATATTTACCACTGAACTTAGGTTACTGAAATTGAATTCCTTTTTTTAAGGAACATAATGAATATTTACAGTCAGCATCCATTTACATTAATCTTAATACTCGTGAAATTAAAACGTACGTAACCTTTCCAATGTAATTGAAAAATTCGTGGCAACATCCTCAAAGAGATTACTGTGTCAAGTGTGAAATTATGTAAATATCCTATTTAAATTACATAAAAATTCCAGCTAAAAATAACTTTATGTAATACATGCGCACTTAACAATTAAAATATTCCAACTTAAATATATGCATGTTTCAAAAGGCCCGGTGTAGGTCGTTTTCATACGTAAAAGTAAAGCCATTGATCTTAGTGTTGCAAAATTAAAATAATTTGAAACATTAACTGAAGCTATTAGAGAAAATAAGACTAATCCGTTTATAATAATATGATATTAATAAACACGTGAATAGAATAACCTCAGTACATTTCCAAAACGATTGAGTAACGACAAAATAATTATTAATCGCCCAAAGCACGTGTGTCTGCGGATACTCGTTGCCTTTCAAAGGAAAAGACTCATCGTTTTGCAATCTAACAAATTCGCTCGGTGCAAATTGCCTTCTTTCAAAATACTGTGTTGCACTAATTGTACGTTTAGTCTTTATTTAATTTCACTGGCTCGCTTCGTTAAAACCTATTCGACATACAAGACATACATATATATTATTCCCCTTCAGCAAATTTCGAAGAAAAATGTACTTAACTTACTATTTGTATGGCAATTATTCAAATGCAATTCTGTATCATTAACATAACTACATTTCTACATAAAGGTCTAGAATTTTCCACATACATAATAAATTTAATCATTACAAACGTTAAGCAAGTGGGGCACTGACCGACCGTGACTGTCACAGCTCACAACACCATTCACGCAAAACTCGCAAACATTGCCAATTAACTAGCTTAATCTAAATTTATATCAACTCAAATCCATTCTTGTCTAGGTCTAACCGCTGTATGACATTGGCAAGGATTTTAAATAAAGTATGCTAAGGGCTTCTAGATACTAAGTGAATATAAATGGGGACATTTTATTATTCATAACTGGAAACCTTGACGTCTCCAGGTCTCATAAGGTGAAATGTGATCGTTACGTCACACTTGTGTGTGTATGCCTTGGCATACAGCGAAGGATTGTGAAAAAAAAACCGCTACAAAGTGTTATGAATAAAATAATAAATTGAACATAACGAGTAATCATAGTTTATAAATTGTTAATATATTTAATACAAGCTGATCAGTTTTACACACACCCTTTTCCTCTACTTAAGAACCATTTCCGTTCTTCAAGAAATATTCTAAAAAAGAAATTATCGGAACTGGTTCAAGTTATACACTTAGCAACACATTTTTATATTAAAGACAATCGAAACTAACAGTCCGTTCGATGTTGATATCAGGCATTTAACCGTATTTCAATTTTATTACATAAGAATATTATAATTAATAATAATACGAGATTGCATTGTAAGTTCTGCCAATTTGTAACTTAAGGTAATATAATTTCTATTTATCCTTAGGTAATATAGTATTAATCTAACTCAGAATTTTACCAAATCAACTCATTTACGATGTTTATCTTTTTACTCAAGATTGATTTGAAAACGGGGCGTATCCTATTAATTTCCATCCTCTGATAATCTTAGATTTAAATCAAAAAATGATAAGGATAAGTATCCAGTGAATACCATGAAAAATATTTGACGTTCTTATTGAATGTAGATGTTACATTATTCATTTCTTGGAATCGTAATCGTAATCCTAAAAAGATATTCTTGGCGGAAAATAAGACGAGTTGAACTTTTTTCGTATAATATACTAAGGAGAATTATTTTTATAGCTGATAGTTTTACATATTTTCAAATAATTAGAAAGTTATTATGACTTACTTATAGAAAAACTGATATTATGGCAATATATTTGTTTGTCTTATTTTGCTAGATGATTAAAAAAACTAGACTTGTTAAACCGGCAACTTCAGTGAACACACACCCAGAGGGCTCGTTTGCCCTCCTCTCCTGTTAAAAATGTATGTTATTAGTCTCAAATACACTGTTACTGTTTGTTTAAATGGGAAGTGCCAACTGCCAACTATATTTAAATTCATACGCTTGTTGAAAAAGTATATTATGCTATGAATATAATAATATTTAATACTAACACTTGCGAAACAAAAAATATGCCGAATCAGACTTAAAGAATTATACCGTGTCATTTGTAACAAATTTTTCCTCATAAGTGTTACAACAGAAGCCTTTTTAATATGAACTTTTACTTTAAAATTGCAAGGAGATTTTGTTCTATTCTACCTTTTACTTCACCCTTGAAAATACTTACCAGGCGTAAAGGTATGCGTGCTCGGGTTTCATGCATGGCATAATTTATTAAATGTTTCCTTAGAAACAGGATTTAGTATGTTATTCTTTGTTCTCTAACTTTTCCGTGAAGTGAATCGGAATCAGGATTGGTTTCCGGATAAATCCCTTGTTTCTAAATTTAGAAGAGCTATTTATATTTTGTGCTAAAGATTTGATAACAAGCGTGTAAGCTTAATCAAATAAATGGATACTTAATGTGTTGTCTACGTGTCTGCGTGACACATGTACCTACAGGGCTTTTACAGTGAGGGGGTTGATTGATGTGCGGAATACGTTCCATTAAAATTACTTGCCACTTGCGTTACGTAATCGCCATTTACTTTCGACGCTAAATGAAAGGGTGTTATAAGGTTGAAATCTGTGAAAATGTATTAATGCTTGTTACATTTTAACATATTATATTTAAGGCTGATGAATGCTGCCATTTAGACAGAATATACAAATAAGGCATTTATGAGAATTAATAGCACCATATATAAAAATTAATAAATACTTAGACTTGAATTAATTAAGCTGGACTGACACAACTTCGTTCACGCCTATCATCTAACTATCTTAAACCTACCCTTTTTTCTCTGCTTAAGAACCATCCTCGTTCTTCAAGGGTCTAAATAAATATCTTAGCTTAGCTGTTATCGACTACACTAAGAGATTTGATGCACATTTAGCGATTTTATTTTATTTTACGAGTTGGAATTTACATGTTCTTGGGGTCACATTGATGACTGCGACGTGATTAGACCATAGCAAGATTATATCATAACAATCATTACATGGCTCATTACGGTATTAACTATGTTAAGGTGAACCTGAACTCTGTTTTAATAGCCGAGATCTAGATTTTTGTAAACAAACGCAATGTTTATCTGTCGTTAATTATATCGAGAATTACTTAGTGCTTATGTAATTGAATGTCTTTAGCTCTTGTAAATGGATGTCGAGGTCGGCTACATTTACGTAATACATGGATCTTTTAGAAATTTCCTTACTTATTATATTTGTACGTACACCGCTTTGTGGTAATTAACATTTAAAATTTAAGTACTCTGTTTTATTAAAGCAATAACGATAAATGCCAAACGATGTCAAATAAATACGATATTTATAACTTGAGGCAAAATTATTGAGTACTACGTGTGTACTGCGATATTAAGTTAGCATAATATGACGCTCACAGAAAATAAGCTCTGTAGATCCGGATTTTATCTCCTACGAAATCACAAACATTCAATATTTATTTTTAAAAAATAATAATACATTGTGTGTATAAGATTTTATTTTTGGTATCAAATTATTTTTGTTAGGAAAATTAACTTGAAAGATACAACGACGAACAACTTTATAATGATAAACCGTATCGTAATCGCCGTAACATAAATAAATATTTTGGTATTTTCTCAAAAGACCGTTGTGTTGCAAAATAACTTAAAAATAATACGAATAAGAATAAAGCAATATTAAAGATATTAAAGTAAACATTTGCTAGATTCAAAACGACGAGTTACTTGAATACAAATGGAATAATCTTAGCTTACTTTTCAATATTTCCTTGAAGTGAAATCCACTATTCAATACCTTCTTCATATATTGTACTTCAGTGCTTTTCAGTTACATTTAAAGAATTCTTATCTATACATTATATTTTCTAACAAGAAAATTACCTAGTTCTAGTTTGCTAGTTCTTTGGGGTTTGAAGAATTTTTAGCAACACCGTTTAACACTAATCTTTTCTTGACCCTAGTTACTGTAGCATCTTAAGACATTTTACAAATTTGGCTACAATTGGTTTGACTTAATATATTTATTTACATAAGATTTTTGTTTTCAGTTTACGATGCGTCTGGCCAATACAGTCCTAACATATTGTTTGGTAATGAGTACTGGCTGGGCTCTCTCAACGCCTGTCGAGACCTGCAACTGAAACAGTATTACGACCAAGTACCGCCCTTCGCGACCACCTTCTATGTCGCCAAAATAAACCTCACTATAGATGGAGATCACATACCTATGGTAAGAGCTTTATATGTTTCTCGTTACACCTTAACCTTAATTTTTGAGGATAATGTTATATAGTCGACGTAATACGGCACTTACAGATATTACGGCCTACTGTTAATGTTTGCTGTTTTTTTCTGATCTACCCGATTTGATTGGAATAAAAGTCATTAAAAAAATGTTTATTAAATCTAAATAAACAGATTTTCCTATCATTAAATATTAATAGAAGTAAAATTGAACCGGACATATAAATGAATCATTTACAAATGTCTCAAACATTTCAAACGAAGCTTTGCTTATAAAATATTCATTACGAAATTTCGACCTTGTTTTGCATAAAACCAGTTGGGTTTTTCTAAAAATAGAGATAGTTGCGGCTATGACGACTGTGAAGAGTACTTGCAGTTGAAAAGCTCGTTACTAAAGCACAATTCCCTTCGAAGCAGAGCTGTTAGTAACGTGTACATGGAAAATTGGTAACAGATAACCTACAACTATTTGCTAATAATTTTGAAATTGTGTATCATATTAAATAGTCCGTAGGTATTTATACAAAATGGAACCACTCAACAATTTTTCTTTTTTGGGTTTACTCAATAAATCTTATCTAAATATAGTTTATTTCATGGTCATTCATTCATCTATATTCATTTTTTCATTCCATAATTGTTTCAGATTTGGATTGATTGGTTGGTTCTTTTTGGTATAAGAAAATAGACCATATTTAGATAAGAATTCTTGCATAAAACCAAAAAAGAAAATTTGTCTAGTGGTTCCATTTTGCATAAATACGGACAATTTTAATGAAGGATATATTTTTACTAATGCTAAATTTGCAATTTACTTTCGTAAACACCGTTGTCTTTTCGAATGTTTTTTTTTAAACAAACTAAAAATGACCCTTTATATAAAAAAGGTGTGAATAGTTCTGCATTTACTTAACCTTGTCATTCTGTATATAAAAGGTTCGACTACCCGCGCCGTTCGTTTCCATATTTGTTTAGAATAGATTTTAAAGTTTTTATAAAGAGAACATTTCCCATTCGATGAACCCTTTATACTTTCCACACGTAAAATTTCTTCGCTCCAGAACGCAACCGCCTAAATTAAAAAAAATAATTAATCGATAATAAATACAATCCTATCAACATAAATTTCAGTATACAATTTATTTATACTAAAATAAAAGTTGATTAAAGTACAGGAGAAGATTACATACCGAGACCTGAACACGGCTCCTCGGGGAACCGATCCGATGCGATAGCCAATTACATATTACTTCACGTTTCTAATCAAATCTTTACTATTCTACCTGTATAGATATTGTTAGAATAATAAATTTTAACAGTTTTAAAATTCACGCACACTATGGTTAGAAACATACAATAGTTTTTATAGTGTAATGAGTGATAATTTAATTATTATTAGACAATTAGATCTCTGAGTCATTAGTGAAACCTATTGATTGTATTTTTAAGGCAAGTGTAACCGAATTCAATCGTTAAAAAAAAGTTCGAGCCCACAATTTTTACTTTGAAATTTATATTAAATCTTTAGTTGATACATATTGGCAATAGAAATTGCTACTTTGAAAAAAAGTCGTAGGCATTTTTTACCGCTCTGGTAGTATTTTTAATAGTTCGTTTTTTATTTGTGTTTATAAAAGGGTACAATAATGTGCTATAAATAGGTAAATTGTTCTATATAGGTCACCAAACAGGGTACCTACTAGCCCCTGTTTAACCTAGAATATCGTAACAGTACGTAACAATATCTATCTAAATACTTCCCCCGTCGGTTCTATAGAATCGCTTTGCCGCTCTTGAACGATCGTTACGTATATCGTTATTGTTATCGCCGCATAATAAAATATTTAAAACAGCCGACATCAGGCCTTTACGAACAAACTTGCGTATAAAAGTTAATGCTGTGACATTTTGGCTCGCTCGGGAGAAGGTCGCACTCAGAGTTTAGATGTCATGGAACTTTTAATATAAAAGTTTTAGATAGCAGCTACTCGCTTGCAAATTGTCGTGAAATTCTCTGAACCGGAGCAATAAGTTGCGCCCATCGCAAACTGTCGTGTAGGTATTCGTATGTAAGCTTGATTTACAAATGAAGTGTAGCCAAGAAAATTGTAAATTTGTTGAAGTATAAATATACTGTACCGGTGGTAAATTATTATTCTGTAATACCATGAGGATTTAAAAGTATTACTATATGTGCCTAGTTGTGAGTTCTTTTAAAATGTATTGCAGGCCATAGAATGTTATGTTTGGATTTTCGAATTTCAGCTAAATCAGTCTTGTAATTGTAGAGTAGTCACTAACTTAAGAACATACGTATGGGGTTTCTATTGGAAAAATAATACTATATTTTTACTAATAATAATTACCTTTTCAATTAAACAACTCACCAGTTACTAAATAACCATAATGTTCTCCTACCCAATCGCCCGACACATGGTTTCTAATTCCAAAAGAATCTTATTTTTTTAAATTTATTTATTAAGAACTTTTACATTCATCTTATAGGCTAAAAACAGAGCCCCACAAAACTGTTTTCACAGTTTGTCTGTGGGTGTGATTGCTAATGGTCTTATTATGCCATTTTCCTCGTAGCCCCTAGTATCCCAGTTTCATGTTGCAAACGCATTGCGCTTGGGTAAAATAAAAATTCCTTAATTACACCATTATAGCGCCATAGAGGCCATAACGTTATCGAAGAAAGCGTTATTACTTTCTTTTGCTGACATAATGTTAGTTCTAATCGCCGCACACTTGAACCGCGTTCATTAGTTTCCGCATCATTCCCCAGGTAATGGATATTTTTACGGGCAACCACGTTTTAAGTGAGTCGAAGGAAATTAGATTAACGCAATTATTTGTCAGACATATGTTATAGTTACCTTTATAAATAAATAGGTAACAATTATTATTGTATAACAATTACATTTTAGTAGTAGTGTTATCAAAATAGTGGTTAATTCTATATCTCAATATTGATACTAAAATAAACATTTCATTAATCTAGTACAGAGTGTACTAGTAATGTAATGCTTTTTTACCAGGAGCATTTAAATAATGCTACGCACGTACCTGTATATTATTTTTATTAGGTAGTAATTAATTATGGTTATATAATTAATCTATTTACTGAATATGAAAAGATTGATTGCGTTTATCTCTAATACTGTGTTGTTCATACAGAGTACAGACATAACGTTGTACATACGTACATAGCGAAAAAAAAATTATTCTACATAATGTTAGGTAAATTTATAAGAAGTGCTAAAATTTTAACTTTACAGACAAGGTCAATGCTGGTGGGACAATGTATGCCGGTGTCCTGCAACAGCTCCGCGACGCACGCCATCCTGCTGGGCGCGGAGAGCGCGGCGGCGGGTCGCGCATCTGCTGCCGGCATTTCGGCCAGCGCGCGCACCCTGTACGTGCGCCCCGTGCCCGGCCCCTACAATGTGTTCGAGGACTTTAAACTGCATATCCTAGGGTAAGATACAGGTGCCATTTTAGTTGGGATCTTTTGTTTAACTTTACAACATAGGAATATAGCGTAAACTTTCATGATGGATAAACAATACTTATAAAAAATATATGTTTGTAAGTTTAATCTTAACACACGACTTAAGTGAGTAAAAAAACAATAAACATAAAAAAAATATTCGTATGATAAGATCACAACAGCAGACTGTAGCGGATAAACATATATAATAAATTATTCGTTAATTAAGAACTTACAGAGTTTTTCTTCAATAAAAAGGTGTTGCACAATCTTAAACTTTACAAATAATTTATTTCTTCAAGAATTACAATTAAAAAAGTAAACTTTAAATAAAACTACATGCAATTAAAAATGTTTATAATGCATATAAAACATGTCATAAAACAGCTAAAAATATATATTTTAAAATGTTTAACTCAACATATATTATATTTTATCGTGTCTACAATCGGGCTTTACGGAGCCACGTATACACACACATATAAAGTTTACATACATAGTTTACGACATAAAAATATAATAAAAAATATACGTGTCTTGCCCTTGGGTGTAATCCACCTGCATGCGAAATATCAGACAAATCCGTCAAATTGTTTTGTTCAGTTTTTGCGTGACGTGCTTACACAATGAAGATTTAAAATTACCTACGCATTTATTATAATAGCAAGGGTTTTCAATGCCACTGTCTAGTAACATAAATTTCAAGTGGCCATTTTTATAATATGAATTATGTGGTGTCTACATGATTTAATAACAAATGGGACTTTGATGTATTCTTCCTCAATTTCACTTTTCCCCCTTCATTGAAGATCAGAAACAAATTTGCGGGGCTCTTAGTATTGCAAATGATGAACATTTACAATCAGACAACCGTCGTTTTTAATCACCTCAAACTAAATAAATATCTTTGTAATCATTTCTATTGAATAAATTGTTTAATGCATTGCCGTGCTTATAATTAAAAAATACAAGAGTATAGCAATATACGTAAATATTTTTCCATTAGTTCCACTCGAGGGATGCTTATTTATCGCCAACAAAACTATCCCTTGTGCACCGTTTTGTAATTTAAATGCACTGCTATTTTAAAGGTAAACTCATTGCATATTAATCGTGTTTTGTTAAACCGAACACTCATAAGAATATTACTAGTGAATTCTCTGTAACAAACAGAAAATAAACAGATGAAATACAAAATAATGAGAATAATGGTATTGTTAGTTTTATAGTGAGTTATTTTTGTATATACTACCTTTTCTTTCTCGTATTATATTTCTAAAGTTTACTTTGAAGAAATCGATGACCACTTTCCATCAGGTGGCTCGCCAGCTCGTTTGCCCCTTATTTTATTTGTTATAAAAAATGTCTTCTCGAGTGTTTACAAGATAGTGTATAAATAAATCAATCAATCAATGAAAAATAACTTTTAATATACGGTATTAATTAAAATTCTATTTGGAAATAGTTACTTTTCAAATCAAAGGTGTATTTGACAGTGTAACGAAAGGTTTATATCCGACGTCTCTTTGATTTTAGTCTGAAATTAGCTAAGATTAATAACAGATACTTCTCTTCGCCAATTTAAGCAAAATTACTTAACGATTATTCTTCAAGATTATTTAGATTTCTATTAAGTCTTTAATTCATTATTTATGTTTTAAATTCTAATATATAGTAGATAGGATTGCGAGATATATTTGGTGTTCTAAAATAAACATTAATTATACTTGTAGATACGACAAATGTTCAATTTGATCTCTTATTTCATTAACATTCGGTGCTTGTTACGGTTGCCTTATTAGAATCCGGGAGACATTTTAATGTAATCCTACACCTTATTGAACGTTGCTCCGAGATTTGAAAACAAATGATTCTCCTTAATTATCAAAGAAAGCTGTTTACGAATGTTGAGAATATAGTTATTTAATCATTTAAGTAACCTTCAACAAAATGCTGTTTATAACGTTTATAATTATTTTATTTATAAAGGTTATTATACTTTTGCTACATCAAGCATATTATAGAAATTCCCATTAAGCCACCTAATGCATCCTTATTATGGTTATAAAATTATTATTTTTAAGTGCAATAATTATAAATCGATATCTTAGTGCAACGCAAAAGGCAAGACATTATAAATAAAAATGCTATTTTAATTTAAGGTACATAAAATAGAAAATACCTAATTAGTGACTTCTCTATTTCTTAATCTAGAGCACATATCCTTTAACCTTGCGAAATTTTGCTACTAGGCAATACAATTTAATTTTATACTAATACTCTAATTATTGTAAAGGATAACCTCATTCTTACAATGTATCAGAGTAGATTATTGAACATATGGCAATATGCATTCATTAGATTTTTAACCAAATTTAAACGTAATCATTACTAAGAATCTTTGAGTTTTTTTTTTGCATCAGAAATTTTTATCATGTTTTTACCTTTTTGTTTCAAAAAGAATAATTGTTACACAGATTATACATCAAAAATATTATCTATTTCATTATCTTAAATTTTAAATTAAGAATGCACATCGAACCGATCACAATTGAATTGTCTATGCTACATCTACATTCTATAGATGAAAGAGCCTTTGTCCTTTACCGTCATCGAATGTGTCGAACGGGTAGATTCGAACACTTTCCCATAAAAGCTTTCAAACACTAATCGGTTTAAATGGCCTTTTACTTTCACAAAGACCCTGAATATATCCATTTTACATGATTAAGTAAATCCTATTAAACGGTGATTGAACATCGCTCTATTTAACAAAGACTTCAAAATATATTGAGCCATATATTTTGTAAATTAAATCACTACCTACGTTCCACAATATCCCTCAGCATCTTCATCTGACTTAATGACAAAATATAAAATGCAGCTCCATAAAGACACAACCCACATTTATTAGAGAATAATAAATTAAATTTAGAAAATAATTGTCTCATGAATCTCGCTGTAATTCCTGGGGTTGAGTGTAATTACACGGTGAAATAATTATGAATTGTTGTGTACTTAGAGCTGTCACAGCGGTGGTGGCGTTGTGGATGCTTGCCGCGTCGCTGTACGAGAGCCGCCTGGAAAACCGCTACCGGACGACGCAACGACAGGATCTCGAACTAGCTAATAACAACCAGAAGGCACCCGTTAGTATTTTTATGCATTTTACTAACAATATATTAATAAAAGAATATAAAGAATGATGCCAAAACAGTTTGTTATTTGGAATTGGACATAGAACAATCATTTAGATTACATAATATATGACAGTAAAGATTTTTCATAAATTCATATTAAAATTAAATAAAAATCTCAATTCGCTAATTCCCAGTCATTAAGATAAAGCATTGACAAAGTTGGGAACGTTACAACCATAGTTTATTGGGTCACGGAGTTAAAGTAGAAAATGCATTGAATGTTGCTGAAAGTACAAGCTTTATTATGTTTTGAAAACAACTCCTTTGTATGTGAACAACGTAGTAAATATTTAAGGTATTCGTGTTCCAGACTCTGGTTAAGTAAAGCGCATAGTTCACGAACTAAGCGGTATGGTCTGCACAAATATGCACTTACAGAAACTTTTTATGAAAGGTTCTTTCAAAGCAGCTTTCGTTCATTAAGTAAATAGAAAAAGAACAATGTTAAGGGCAAGAGCATGTTGGATTGTATCTTATTTTTTTTGCAGACCACACAACTTCTTAAATCTTTTCATATGTGTAACAAAATTATATATTTAATATACTCGCTTATAGTATAAACTTTAATGTTATAGCCAAAATCAACAGACTCCGAAGATTCAAGTATAGAAGAGGATAATAAGGATCGTGATCTACGACGTGAAAAATGTGGTGAGAAAAAATACATTAACGTTTTGTCATTCATATATATCAGTCTATTATAGAATGATGTAATCTTAGTTGATCCTTTCTTGTATCTTAGATTTATTTTGTAAATCATAACGTAAATGATCTAAATGCGTGAATAAATTGTGGATACGATGTCATTAAAAAAATCTAGTAACGAAAAACTTCGCCTTAACGAAACTTCAGAAAAGCCTTCCACAGATATTCTTTGTAAATGTATAATAAAGAAATAACATTATTTTCTATTATCCATTCATTCAATTGATGTTGGTATTCTAGGCATGTGGTCTGAAGTATTATTATCATTTTCAATATTATCCAATGGTCGAGCTATATTGAGTACGCGCCGCCCGAACGATGGAGCTCTCACCTGTTTACATGGAATGCGGTAATTTACATATTTAATATCAAAGACAAATAACTTATACACTTAACAAATTTATATTTTCAATTAACTTCCTTCTTTAGGTTTCTATCGGTACTGTGGGTGATCATGGTACATACCTACCTGACTATATTTTACATAGCGGATAACAAACAAATGAGGGTAGTCACAGAAAGAAACTTTTTATATCAGTCTGTTGGCAACGCTTCATATTGCGTTGACACATTCTTCTTTATTAGGTAAGTGAACACAAATAGATTGTATATTCTTATATTTTTCTTTACATTATATTTATATTTTATTTATTTAAAAAACTATTAGTTATGAACTTATGATTATGTGTTAAAAATAATTCTTCTTTCAGTGGCTTATTAGTAACAGTACTCTTCTTAAGGAGTGAAGATAAGAAAGCTAAAAGGAAAAATGATAAAATACCAAAGCCTGTAGATAAGGACCTCAACAAGAACATTAACGGCTACACCAACTCCGCGCTATCAGTATCGACGATCAGCCAACAGTCCTTCTACGAAGATATCCTAGATAAACCGAAATCAAATTCGTACACAAAGCAAGAACTTTCTAGCTTAATACGATCTTTTCTAGTGTTGGTGTCCTATCGATTGGTCAGATTAACTCCAGCGTACGCTTTTGTTATCGGAATCAACGAACTCGCCCTGCGTTACACACATAACCATACCGTATTCGAGCCGGCCATCTTTGATCACATCACTTGCGACCATTACTGGTGGAGAAACGTACTTTATATTAACAATTTATTCCCTCAAAAGGATATGTGTATGGTCTGGTCTTGGTACATGGCCAACGACACGCAGTTCTACGTAGTCGGCATTATACTGCTGTTAATATCAGTTAAGTAAGTATTTACATAACAATGCGAGCTTTGATGTACATTCGTATGCGGTTTGAACCAAACTGACATGTTAATATTTGTTCGTCGAATGCGATGCCTAATGGAATATTTATATTTGCAGGAATGTGAAATTCGCAACGGTTTCACTAATTTTATTGTTGGCGAGTTCATGGGTGACCACAATTTACATATCCGTGTGGCACGCGTACAAAGCCCGGATACAGGAACCTTTTGAAATGTTCGACCCGCTTTACGACAAGCCGTGGTCAAGAATCGGCCCTTACTTAGTGGGTAAGTTTATACGACTCTATTCGGGGTTTCTACGGAACTAAAACAAGAAATAGCTTTTGCCGATTCCGATCTGTTTTCATTCAGTTTAATACGATATATACGATACCACATTCAAACGCATCATAATATTTACTGAATTTTATTAATTATTATTATAAACATAAGGCAGTATTAAGTTAGTCAAAAAATAACAATTTTGATAATTTTATTGTGGTTCTCTTGGGGGAATGAATCCAAGGAACATAAACCTTAGGTGAAGATAAAGTAGAATTTCATACGAAGCAATAAGCAGAGCGCTCCGGTTCATTGCTCATAAAACAGATTTTATGATATTTTATGCATTTTCTATCGCAAAATACGTGCCTAAGGAATATTACGGAGTTTAAAATATGACCGAATGTAATAAAAGTTTTAATATAAAGTCCATTAAAAACTTTAAAAATTACATTAAAACATGCTTAAGCCTTATACATACTTTATTCATGATATATAAAACGGAAATTCATGTCTTTTTTCTTTGTTTCGTCTAGGTATGATGGTCGGGTGGTACTTGCATAGAACGAAATGTCAAGTGAAGATACCATATTGGGTGGTAGCTATTGGATGGCCGACGTCACTAGCCATCATTGCTAGCCTTATATTTGGCATGGTAGATGGTTATTTCGATGTTTGGCCCACTGCTATGTATGTCAGCATAGGACACACAGGTATGAAATATCTTATTAAAAAAATTGCATTTAATCATTTGTTTTTAATTGGTCTAAATGTCGCCAATATTTAGAATTACCGGACCACTTTTAAAAATGTTTTTATATGATGATATGTAATTAAATAATACATACCTAATTAACATCTAACTACTGCAGTTAGCATCAAAATTTAATGAACTGAAGATTAATACTAATTAAAACAAATTTTAATTAGTATTTATCTAATTAATATTTATTTTAATTATTTAAATAGGTTATGTAGCATAACTTAAAATATATTGGTTATAATTATAATATATGCAAGTAGGACTGCATAAAATAATGCAATTCTATAATATATTACGGCAATACGTACGTATGCTAATTTGACGACCATTAAAATAAAGTTAAGCGTTCAAATAATTGATTTCATACAATGAACAGCATTAATAAGCTTAATACGGAACATGTATAATTTTATTGAAAGCGTTTAATCCTCAAACCGAACCGTTTGTTGCCAATCAAAGTGACGATCATTTAAACATACAATATGCCAGTTATAAAAGGAATATATAATAACAGTAAAAATATGACGCACTGCATAAAGCCAGTCGTTATTCTTTGAGAACGCGAATTCATTTAAAAGTAAAGCTTTCGCTCTGTAAATATTGTTTTATAGCAGAATTTAGTATTCGCGGCATGAAGGCAAAGGAATGCATAAATAATGTTATTTTTGTCCCATTTTTTTCTACTTCATGCTTTGTCATATTTAATGAATTTTAAGGGTAGCTAAAGATAATTGTTAAAATTATATATAGGCACATATTTATTATAGAGTTTTTTAAATAGCAAATATAGATGCGGTTGATTGGATTATTTAAAAATATGTGCGTTATTTCACGGTTAGCACAATTTTTGTCAATTTGTGTATAGTACGCGTCATTTATGTTTAGCGATTGACGAGAATAGCTGCGCATCGGTAGAAACGCGCTCGTAATTGACGTATTGGTGCGAGAAAGACAACACGACTGGGACAACCAATCAACGCTCGCGCACCCGACGATCACGCGGGTTTTCATACTTAATATTGACACAAAGGATTTATAGCATGGTAAAGTTTAATAGTTTCATGTGATCAGTCGTGGCTGTTGCTGACAGTTTATATTTCATCTAAATATGGTTAGATATCAAACAATAGGGTTGTCACTTGAAAGTTTATATATTATCTAAATATGGTTTGAATCATTATATCAGATAATAGGGTTGTCACTTTAAATTTTAAAATTCAAGCTTATACAGTTTGGGTTTGGTTATGTTTCTATAGATATTGATATTTTATTTAGACGAAACAATTGTATACTAATGTTCTACGAAACTTGGCATCATTACCCTAAAAGGCTGTCCGTTTAATAGATTACAAAAGTTTACAGTTTGATATTTCAAGTATGAAATCTTCTATGGGCTAAAAAAATATTGTGGAACCTTGACTTGCTGCCAAAATCTTTATGAATTGGCAGAAGTTGATTTCGGTTTGCCAAATCTGTACTTTTGAAGGTTTTTAAGGCAATAAAATTGTAATAGGTATTGAATAT
>DWAJ01001336.1:0-23153 GCA_018238005.1 Eurema mandarina | reverse complement strand
ACCCCTGCCCGGAGTTGGGCTTTATAGCAAAGTTCTGGGTAGCACTGCATTGGCTATGGGCTGGCGTTACTCTTACCATCAGGAGTGCGTCCAGCTCGTCTCCCCTCTTCATAGTATAAAAAAAAAATAATATTATAGATTCCCTTGTGATGTTAAACTTAATAGGAATATAGTTGTCATTTTAATTTTTATTGTGAATTTACAGGATATTGATGGCGCTAAAGACTATTTCAAGAGGAAAGTCAAGTTTGTAACAGAGCAAATGGAAAAAATTCAAGTGATGGGTATTGAAAAATCAAAAGTGCGGGAAGCGATTTGTATGATGATGGAAATGAAATTACAAGCACAGGCTCAAGCACAGAAGGCTTCATCATAACAGTAGTGTTTTAAAAGGCTCGTTTTATGTAATCCCTCACTAGATTATATTTGTTATATGTATATTTCTATACATTTGTATTTAGCTACTAATTTAATTGCGGTATCACCCTTTGTATTAACAAGGAAAAGTTTCAGTCATATTTTATTAAGATCCTTTCTTCCTGGCGTAAATTATTTGAGTTATTTTTAACATTTGTGAAGAAGAGTATGTTTTAACTTAAAAATAAATTGGTATTCTATGAAGCCTTCATGTAAATTTGGCTTAAGTTGTAAAAAACTAAATCTATTTATTCACCTATTAATTTGTTTGTTGTGTGAACCAAATACAAAAAAAGTATTATGTTATTCATAATTTATTTTTGTTGGCGGTATATCTTTAAAAAACTAAACAATTTGCTTAAAACTGATCCTATTATAAAAATAATTTCCTAAATATTTAAAATGTAACTATGTATTATGCAAATTATTGTTCTTTTATCTAAAATGGATTGCTTTAAAATAAACATGTAAATTTATTATCTCTTTTATTTTTCTGTCCTTTTTCTATTGATTTTATTTCTTTATTTAAATAAAGTAGAGTAAGTAACAGCGATTAATGCTTATTATCATTGCAGGACACCTCTACGGCCGCCAGCGTCAATCCTTCGCGTCTTGCTAGCGATTAGCCCCGGTTTTGCACGCATATATTAGTATGCATGTATAATACATATAAACCTTCCTCTTGAATCACTCTATCTATTAAAAAAATCGTATGAAAATTGGTTGCGTAGTTTTCAAGATTGGCCAAGATTTGGCACACCCTGGCTTCGTTCGCATATATTATACGTGCATTATAATTTTAACATAACAAGACGTGCCCCACGGTTTTATCCTCGTAGTTGGCGTTCCCGGGGCAATACCGGGATATAAATGTATTATTCCCATGTATTAAACCAGGGTAGGACATAAGTATATATACGTACCAAATTTCATTTAATTCTGTGCAGCCCATTTTGGGTGAAAGAATAACAAACATACATCCATACATTCTCACAAACTTTCACATTTGAAATAAATATTAGTAGGTAAACGTTTCTCTGGGGTTATTATCAAAATAAAAATTTCATCATAAATTGTTGCGCAATTTTTAAGAGGTAAGACATACAGATAGGTGATTACAATATAAGTAGGTACGTTTTTTGTAATTATTATATGTAGATTTATATTAGGTTAATAGTTAAAAAGGAGTAGGTTCTGAACTAAATAACAAAAGATATTGCGACACCAAATGATTTATTTTTATTAGGCCAAAACGATAGCACTGATATCTACAATACAATGTTTTAATTAACTATAAGTAACTAGTATCTACAATGTCTTACAGTCACGAAACAATATAAACTAAATAAGGCAACGACTATTCCTTAATTTCATAAACAATATCTTAGAGTCGAAAATTATATTACATTCAAAGAAGGTTGAATCTTGTTTTATGAGAATATGCGAGACTATACATTTCGTTAAAAAACAGTATGCTTGTAAGTTTTCCTATAGCATATAACGCCACGTTTTTATAATAACGAATTAAATTATATCATTGTTAGTGATGTAGTCTCAAACTTTTTGTAAACAACTATTTACGAAGGAAAACAGCCTTTACTGAAGTTTAACTCTATAATAACAATGAAGCTGGCGTATTAATATTATTATTAATTGAGTAATGTTTATGAGATCATATAGCTATTTTATGAACCACATAATAATATATAAATAATTCATTAACCTGTATTATTGTGGATGTAAAATATTAAACTATTCTAATGTAAGTATAACTAGACGTAAATAATAGGTATAATATTATGGGGTTGTATTTACAATTTAATACATGATTACTTATAAATAACATCATATCCGTTATTTTTAATAAACCATATCCAGATAAATATAACGGATCAATCGAACGCCTTTGGCGACTTTTAATCTTTACCCTAATAAAATGTTATTCACTTATCCGTACGATAAGTGAATAACATTTTATTCCTCTCGCACAGTCCTCTCGTGCATTTAAATTATACAAAAAGATTACTCGCCTGTTCGGCGAAATCCTTATCTCAAATAGTGTAATATTCTGGAGCAAAGTCATTTGCAAGATTAGAAAGAAAGTGAAAGTCTGATGAAGAATTTGAATTATCGCCTGTTGCTGGTGCAGCGTGAGATGCCTCGTAAAATTGTTGAAAAGAGCTGTAGCTGCTATCATTGCATTCACTGTTGCCAGTGTAAGTTTCTCCAGTCGTTTGAGGAGTAGCATACGATCCTGATGTTGTGCCACTGTTTTGGGCACTATACGCTCCCCCATCGTAGTACGCGTTCTTTGCGTATTCTGTACCATGGGCGGCTTTCTGTGCATCGTTTGCATAGTAGTTATGCTCATTCGGCCCATTTTCATGATAATGGTACCCGTAATGACTGTTAGCATATGCCATATGTTCACTCGAGTATCCTTGGGTTTGGTCATACCCTGGGTGTCCATATCCTGCTTGATCTTTGCCATAGTTAGAGTACCCATAATTTTGATACATTTCGTGAGGGTATGTTTGCCTCGCCGCTATACCATTTGATGACCGTGTTGATGGTGAGCCTTCCGGTCTAACATTGGGATGATTTCGCGAATAAGAATGTTGGTCGCTACTTTGTAAACCTGCAACGTATCCATCGTACGATCTTGCTCCTTGTGGGTACTGAGCTAATTTACCTACAAACTGCTTACTGTCCATTCGAAAATCTGGATGAGGAACAAATTGTCCCGGTGGGGCATTACCTCTTATAACATAAGGTGGAATTGCATTCGGAACTGATTGATGTGGAGGTCCAGTTGCAATGTTTGGAGGTGAGGGGCGAGGGTAGTGTCCTAGAGGACTTTGATGCATACTCGATGGCGTGCTGGGCGTCGAGGAAGGTGTGAGGTTTACTGAGGAAAACTTTCCACTCTCTGCTAAGCCAGGAATTCCAATAAGACCATCTTTTGAAGATGATGGCGAAACTTTACAGCCAATAGCATCTAATGACGGTGAACGCTTTCTAGATTCTTGTTTTATCCTCTTTGCTAGGTTTCGAGGAACAGAAATGTTTGGTGGATGTGAGTCTCTAGAGTCTTCTTCGGCTAGCTTATCGAGTGACGATGACGAGGCGACACTTGAGGCGCCGTCGCTAGCAAAACTATTGTTATTAGTAGCGCTCGGCGTGTTGTTGTTTCTTGTACGTGATGACAATTCAGGTATGTCCTCGGTTGGTGAACATAGCGCCCCTGGAGGCAGTTCACAACCTTGACAGCTTTTCTTGCCTGATAAAGGTCCATCATCATCGGTAAATTTATCGAGACCTGTTTTACTCTTGCCACCCTCTGATGTTGTGGAGTCTTTATCATCACCATCTTCACTTTTGCTTAGTGTTTGTCGTTTATGTTTCATGCGTCTGTTTTGGAACCACACCTTTACCTGCAAGAAAAAAATCGTATCGTAAGTGAAAGGCATTTTTTAGGCTATTCTTGGTTTAATATTAACTATTAATGCGTAGATAATATTTATTTTTGTTTAACATAATATAAAATGTTTTTAACCTGTCGTTCTGTGAGGTCAAGTGATGCTGCAATTTCAATTCGTCTTGGCCTGCATAAATACTTATTGAAGTGGAATTCTTTTTCTAGTTCAAGTAACTGCGTGTTAGTGTATGCTGTTCGCAATCGCCGAGGTAGTCCATTCTCTGAAACAAACGTTAAAGTTAAGGAAATATTTTACAAGCGCTAAAAAATTGTTTTCTTAAACAAATGATATTATACGTTATTAACAATTGTGTTCTTAGTTGTAATATTTCAGGGTTATAGCTTATAAGCACGGGTTCCTTTAATGTAATAACTTGATCGCATGTCAGAGCACCGCCCTTGACGCCATTGTGTCGAAACAGTTCTTTATACCACAAATACGAATTGGAATTCGAAATTCAAATTACAAAGGGCGGCGAATAATGGGGCGATCGCGTTTGCGTGACGATTCCACGTGTATTCGCAGTATAATTTGGGTACTATCCTTAACTGCGAGGAATTAGGGGCTATAATAGTTAGTTTTAGTTTCGCGCATAACTTTGTTTTGGGTGGCGCTTGAATGACGTTTTCGTCAACTAGCGCATGTTCTATTGGGTAGGGGCTGCTGTCAATCAAATTGTTATTCCGTTTTTGTTTCCGTGTTGTTTCTAAACAGCTTTATATAAGACATAGTGTAAATAGGTTACATTTTAAATGTAGGGAATAACCCCTTTCTTAACACTGTTTATATATAACAATCTGAGTAGAAGGATTATTCATAGTAGGTATAACATGTATAGGTATACTACAGTACCGTAGTAAAGGTAAATTATCAGTTAACTGGACTTGAAACTCGATAGCCCTGGTCAGCCACTAGAATAATAATTATGAGAAAAGCGGCAAGTACACTCGCCTACTAAAGCCTGCTGTTGTATTAATTGTGATTTACCATATATCTAAAATAACTATTATAAGATATTGTTTATTTCAAATATACTTTAGATATAAGCTTACAATTTGATCTGTTAAGAACATTTTCAACGATTTTTCGTAGTAAGTTTCATTCCAATAGTCATTTACTAAAATATCAGTGTAATATTTAAAGTTACCTATTCTTTGCTCGCGTAAATATAACGTTAAATTACCGTTTAGATTTCTCTCTTAAAGGTTTTTCCAATTGACTGTTAGATTTTGAGAAGTGCTAGCGAGGCACGGCAGGCAAGTTTTTGCTAATATAGGATGCTATTATACGAGGAGGTGCGCATAATGCTCACATTATGGGGTAACCCCGCTTCTGTGTCACTGAACTTCATAGATTTATGCTTGTTAATAAATTTGTTCCGAACGTTTTTTGTTCGGTACCTTGTACAAGGATATTATAGATTGTTATTGTTTTAGGTTCTTGCGGTTGTATTGTTCGTAGTAGTATTACAGGTGCAGGTATAGTTTGAATACTAAAGTTACTATCATGGGCTATAGGATATGAGGTAAAGAGAAATGATCGGGAAATATTATTTTGAATTTCTGCAAATTTCATCAGGACGGATGAGATCTTTAATGAGGCTTTGCCTTTTACAAGGTATAAAAGGTAAAATGTTACCAGGCTAGTTGATTTAGTATCTGGCTGAGTAAGTATATTGCCACTTGTTACAAATTTTACATTACTAGTAAGTATATTAAAACGATGTAAATATCTATTCATCAGTTGTTCAATTCGTTGTCATGTATAACAAATGGGTAATAAATGTGAGCATCGCTTTGACCCTTGCGCGGCGGTATCAAAGATTTACTGTGAAGGGTCACTTCATCCAAGGTGTCACCGCGAACACACTGACTTAATAAAACCTTCCCTTGTTCCATTGAAATATAGGCACAGGTAAATTGTTATCTTTTTCTTTTCTTCCCTCTTTACTAATATCATGCGTTTCCAAGTGTATGATTTTGAAAATTACAGCTAAGCCAATTAACAAAGTCACAGTATCGTAGGCTTAAAAATATCCCGAAGATAATCGGCGAAGGGTTAGTAAAACCTTGGAACACAGCTTAACTATTTTTCATAAACTATTTTTAGGATTACAAATATTATTTTATTATTGTTTTGATTTATTAAGAACAACAAATTATATGAGTGATATTTATGCTTAGATGCCAAATTTGCAACAAAGAAAAAATATTATTTATTAGCCTACTTGTAGATTGTACTGTTGTACATCGACGATTAGCTAAACGTCGTAATGTTTTATAATAATTCACGCTGTCGTAAGTGTAAATGGCACTTAGCAAAGTTCGCAGTTGTAAACAATTTGCAAAGAATATGTGCTGAGAACGGGCCCCAGGGGCAAGTTTGAATAATTAATCAACAGCCGAAAGGATTAATGTGGTGGCCAGTTGGCGGTTGGATGCCATTAGAGAACGTTCGATGCCCTGCTGACTAAATACCGTGGTCACATTATTTGTGTCGGGTTTAGAAGCATATGGTGAAGGGTTAGAAATTACGAGTACCCTAATTGATTTTCTCTAATTCTGAACCCGTTTCTAACTTTATTTACCGTAGGTACGGTACCTTCTAATATCAATCTGACTGCAACATCTATAAGTTAGCACAACATTGAGTTCGCTTAGTAAATAAACAATAATACAGTATACCTATCACTTAAAATATTTTTGTATATCATTCTTTATCGCAAATACAATGTTACAGAATGTAAATGTAAATGAAGGTAGTATGGCATCTTACAGCTGTTACATAACTTTGGTGTCACATTCTGACTCAAATGTGATAAAGCACCAAACATTTATTATGAATGTTGCTGCAACAGAAAAGTTTCGTAAGGAAGGTGGCTTTCCAGAAGAAATATTACCTTATGAGGTGTGAAAGGCATTCTATTTGGAAATTCAATAAACGCAAGCAAATATATTTTTTTACTTGAAAACGTTTATAACTTAGGTAAATGTTTGTTATCTACATCATCTCTGTGGGTTATTGTAAATAAGTTCAAAGAAGAAGAAAACTTAGAGAAGTATGGATTTATCTCCAATTTGAGAGTTGTCAGTGTTTCGATCGATCATTGCGTGTCGGATTCGTATTTTTCCGATTATCTGTACAAGCTGGATCCGACTTGACATTGTAGCATCAATTATAAGCGTGGATTACCAGAAGACAGATCTAAGACGTTCAATTTCCCCGTGTAGGGTACAGACCCCATTGCATGATACTATCGCGATTACTGTTTACAATAAAGATTCTTTAAAACAAGGTAAATCTTCAGATTTTATTTAGATTCCTCCAATAGTAGATACCTACTTCTATTAAAAAGATAAGTAGATAAATGCTAATACAGCTAAGCAGGTCATGGTATGTTTCTTTTTATTCCAAGTTTGCGAAGGTCGTTAATTGAAAATCCATACTAATATTATAAATGTGAAAGTATGTTTGATTGTTTGTTAGTCCTTCCTTCACGCCGTAGCTAAGCAATCCATCGACCTGATTTTTGGCATACAGTTAGTTGAAATGGAGAGTAACATAGGCTACTTTTTAACTGTAAAAAAGGGTTATAAGGGGGGGAAGGGGTTGGGGCAAGTTTATACGAGAGTCCACGCGGACGGCGTCGCGGGCAATAGCTAGTATTATATAAATTATATATCTACGTTACGATGATAGGAATGACTGGAGCAAAACTTATCTCCAGGACTGTCCCTGCGTCACTCTTCAGTTTTGCGAACATTCAATAAATATGATTAGATATTTTGATAACGGTCCGTAAACATTAGCGAGACGGGCAGATCCAAAATCCATTTGCGTTACAGGTTATTAAAAGTTGTCGCACAGACGGTGCAAGTTTGGAACAGTTTGACAGGTTTTCCCTCGAGACGATTCGATAGACGAGGAAATTTCATTATTGCGAAAGTATCATTTCACTAAATGTATTGTTTGTTTGGGGAAAATTGTTTACTGTTTAACTGATCCATTAGATTTAATGGGTAGCTTTTATATAGATGGCTGTAACAGTTTTCGTGTTCGTAAATTTATTTTATTGGAAATTAATATATTAAATATACCTACTATACAAATATATTTGATTAACAAAAGTTATCTAGTATAAGGAATTTTTATATTTGAAACCGTTTTATATAAAAAACCAAGTTTGATTTAGAGGTTATATCTGCAAATGCCACAAATTTTTCGTTAAATAATTTTCAAAAGAATTTCGTCTCGACCTTTGAAGGGGTTGATAATAAAGACGGCTCTCTTAGAATATGCTAAGTGCTTAAGTCTGGCGGTATTTAATTGCCCTTGAAAAGAGCGACAAAAAATAAACGGCGTAGGACATAAATAACGGTGCACTTTTCATAATCGCAATTGTCGCCGGGAGAATATTTAGTGCGCATAAAGTCGCCTGATTACGATCTCGAGGTGGGGTGGAAATGTTTATAGTTTATGCGAAATGTGAAGATATCACTTTTTAATAGTTGTTCTATCCACTGAAGAGTGTTTATTTTGTTTAGTCACTACTTAATATTTTTTTAAGCTTAATAATCATTTGGTATTGAAACACTAAGAATAATTAGGTATGATAAGATAGAGGAGTTCTCATACGCTAGCATCTTATAAGCCAGATGTTTTAAGTATATATGCCAGTAGTACATAGCTTAAGAGAGTTTTCGATTGACCTAAAGCGAATATAATAATTTTCCTTTACGTAAAAACATAATTATAAAACAAACAGAGTTTGGAAAGTCATTGTTCCAATTTCTTCCGTTAAAAGCAAACAAATTGTAACAAAGAAGTCGTTTATAGGAATTTAAAAGTCACAAAGAAGCGAAGAAGGCAGGGCGCTGGGGAATAAATTGTATTTATCAAATAAAAAGGATGGTGTGGTCGTTTTTCACCGCGCTAGGGACATTATCGCTTCTTTTAATTATTATCCCGCCAATATTTTCTCGAATATTTACTATGCCTCCTAATACAATGGCTTTCGTTTTAATTAAGTTTACAGTGATGTTGTTCCACAGTAAATATAAAAATTCTGGCTAAGAGTTCATTGTTTTTAAGAGTATAACTAGTATCTTTAGTTAAAAAGAAGTTTTGTGAGCTCATTGAATTTAAACAACGAAACAAAATTTATAACAGTTTAGAAATCTTAACTTTGACGAAGTTTCACTATGTGCTAATTTAAGTTTAAATTGATTTTTTTTAGAATCCAGGAAAAGTCGTGGTTAATTATAAAATCCTAAAGACAACGTAATACCAAACATATCCTTGTCTCAACCAAAATAGCAAGCGCGTTGTAAATTCAAACACGAAACTCGTAATTACATAAATAAAACTAGCGAACGTTTTAATTCTGCGATGGGGTGGTTCCCCGTTCAAGGAAATGAAGGAAAAAAGCATCGGAAGCTGCCCCCCGTACCGCTTGCGGCTTTATAAATGGAAATTTATTGTTAAACACTCCGTCAATGCCCTACTAGCTAAGAATTTTTACCTAATTTTACCCTGTGTTATCGTCCACTTAAATGTTTACTTTTTAAACGTACCTATCTTAAACTTTCTCTTGTTTTAAAATAACCTGCACTGCTATATTAAGAAGGTTTACCTATACCTATTCATGACGTGCGGATAGGTAACTAATATGTTTAAAGTTTAAACCAAAATTAGTTATATGTATGTGTATGTAGTATGAGAAGATACGGGTTAATCGTAATAATAAGTATTAATAATCTATTGACTAAGTCAAAAGAGAGGGTAAAAGTGAAGTGTTGTAGAACGCGAATGGAGTCCATAAAATTCACTCAAACTGAAAAGCTGGCCATTCCCCACAATTGAAAAGCGCGAGGGTGCGGCGAGCAGATAGGGCACTTACTGTAAAAGTTAAAGCTAATTGCCCTTAAGACATATTTTTAATTTCATTGCCCGTTCCTTCTTTCTTAGTGTTTGGAGTTCACTAACTCGCGCTGCTTGGGGTAGCCAGTAATTGCTATTTTTACGAGATAAGGTCAAACGCTTAAATGTCGAACATGTTTTATAGCTACTAGATGTATGTTAAAGGTAAAGGTATTTTTAGGTGTTTAACCACCTTTTTATGGTAGAAATCATTTACCTATTACTATCAAAGTCAAATATATCGTTATTCAACTATGCAACATATAGTAACGCTTTTGAATCGTTATGGTATTACAAAATAATTATTTACCACCGATTCGGGAGACAGTTTCTACAGAGAAGAACCGGCAAGAATCTCTGATAGTTGCTCTTTCAAAATAAAAAGGTACCTACCATAGTAATTTATGTACATTACAAGAACAGCCGTTTGGCTGTAAATACATATATACATAAAAAGGGTCACCGTCCTGCGAGAGTGAAGCAGCGATATACCAAAGGTGTTTGTCTTCAGTATATTCGTTTAAAAGACCTTCATATAATATGCTTTATATAGTTGTTAAGTTGGAATGTTATAATACGACAATGTTACAGTGGCAAATCTTATGAGGCTCGCACGTGGCAGCAAAAGCAATGGTGCCAGTAGCCACCGTCCGCGTCGTATTGTATGTACCTCACTCCATTCATTCTGTCATTCTATTTTCATAAATGAATCATTCTTCATTCGAATCCGACGCAGTATTGTAAGGCTTTTTTCTCAACTGCTGACCTGCCCACCGCGGGTAGCCGCAATGACTGATGTTATTATAATGGTTTATTTTTCTTTAACCTTCTTATCGGTAACTATTATGTTTGCGGCCGACGAAGGGTTCAAAAGATGAATAATTTTCGGACTTCCTTACAGGTCACAAAAGTAACGCAACAACACAGATAAAATCTAAGATTAATAGTTAGTTTTGTTCTTTTTTTTCCAGAGTACGTTAGTACGTAGTACCTTGGTTTATTATTTTATTCAATTCCTTTTCTTTGTTAGTATAGACAGAGTAAACCTTAATAAATTGATTAGGTTTGTGCTTTCGTTTTTTATTTTTTATTTTCAAATTATTTTATTAATTTTTTGAAATGTAAAACTTTGAATTAAAATTTTTATTCGTATTAAACTATAGAAATTAGAAACGTCAAACTCGCGGCAAGCGGGCGTGACACAGGAGTCAACTGTCAATAGATGTCGCTGACAGTTCTGATGAATGAGCTTAACCGTTAGGCGTATGCGCACGTCATTAGCTCCATTCAGATCGGAATTAAAAGAAAGAACCGAAACAATGTCCTGCCCGGCTAACGGAAGTTCGTTGAGGAATGTAACGTTCTATTTTCAAACATATATTGTAGCCATTTAGATTGTTGGTGTCTTGTCTAAGTTGAAGACATTTGATGTTTCAATCTACAATTTTGGAAAAATGATTCATAAGTATGTTCATAAGTTAGCTTAACATTTGAATTGTGCTTAAAAGAAAATGCGTAGCTTTAATTATGTATACGTAGATAGTTAAATTTAAACCAAAAGTATATAGATTCAGTTATGTTTGAGTTTCTGTTACTAAAACTAAGATAAGGTAGATGACATGTTTATCACAAATCACATTATACTCAATACTAAATGGGCATCGTTTATGATTTTTTTCTAATATCTATTATTGAATATGATGAAATACAATGTTATTTCTAGCATTTTGTCAACACGACTGTGAACTATATTCGACACTGTTCCTTTTATTTTTGCATCCGTCATCGATGTGTTGATTGACGCATATCATCTAGTTCTTTGAAGATCGAACGTCTATTTCGAATAACTAGATTATAGATCTAAGTTCTTTAGTCTGCCGTAAACATTTAAAAAGTTGGTATTTATAAATATGATCACTTAAAACAGTTTAAACGCAGGTTTTAAATGGGTACATTGAAAATATAGCTACATATAAATGTTAAAGCTCCAACTAAATTCAGATTTATATCAAATTTGTGCAAAATCAAGCCTATACGTGTTAAATCTATTATGATTTACCTATGACCTGGAGATAGCATAATAGTTTGGTAAAATATATTTTACTTGTAAGCTGTCTATCAAAAATTAGTTTCCGACAGCTATGTCCCATGGTAAGATCATATTATTTTTCTAAGTCGCTCGGAATTTTTGCGCGTACCTACAGATCCCACACCTACATTATAGTAATTATTTTCTATTTATAAAACATTTTTTTATATTGACAGTTTCAGTAGCAACAAGACAAGCCCGGGGAAAACTTTTTGTATTAGATTTCAATATCAATCGACGTATTCGAGGAGTTTTATTTGTTTTCGGTGTAATGTAAGCTAAAAACAACACAACTGTTGAACACTAGTCGGACGCGTCGACGACAGACTTGAATGACAGCGTCTGTTTTTAGGAGACATCGTTTTTATATGGATTTCTCGAAGTATCTATATTTAAAGGCTGGGAACAATTGTTATATGTTTCATATGTACGTGTAATTAAATAGACCATCGTACAATTATAGTTCAAATAACGTTGTCTTACAATGATGTTGAAGTTGATTTCAAATTTTGTAAAAATAAATAGCCGTGTCTCGTAGTTTTCTTCTTGTAAAATGATTTTAGGTTATTTATCTAGTTAATGTAGACTATAAATTTACCGAAAGATGCTGTTTTTAATTGATATGAAAAAAAAAAATTCTAGTTTAGTAACCACCAATGTTACCTACTCTCCTAACTACTTATACCATATAATTACATTATAATATTAGTATTATTACCCATATTCTTAAAAATGTTCTTTAAAAGGAAAAGATCAAAAACTATTCT
Source organism: Eurema mandarina (assembly GCA_018238005.1). Lineage (NCBI taxonomy): Eukaryota > Metazoa > Arthropoda > Insecta > Lepidoptera > Pieridae > Eurema > Eurema mandarina. The sequence continues at coordinate 10,482 of DWAJ01001336.1, read as the reverse complement.
CGTATATATAAAACACAGAGAGCAACTTGTAGATATATAAGAGTGACATAAAAGTTTTTTATCGTAACAAATAATAGGATTCATGTCACAGTTGGGTCGTTTGAAGTTTGAGTAGAGGCAATATAGTCTCGATAACTTTTTGTAACATTCTGTATAAACTGGTAGACGTACATATCAAAGAACATAGTTGAGATATGTAGAATATAGATATATGTACTTTTTTCTCTTAATATTTAAAACGAATTCATTTTTTTAAAGTTAATTATGCTAAATTTTTGCATTGAATAAATAAAAAATAGTGTACGAGTTTTTTAACATTAGTGTAATGTTTTCTAAATTACTTCATGATAATAAATATTTCCATGTCGACATTTACTGCGGGTAATCCACAGAATATCACACTTTATAATGGAGCGTTGAAACTTGAGGGATAACGTTTAAGTGGTCATCAAACTATGCTTACACCGCAATAACTTAGGCTATTATCAAACTTATGGGTCCGGCTTCATTAAAGGGACAATGCATCGTGACATACGATGTCCGAACTCTGCCCGTTAGATGCAAGTGTTGCCAGCATTGAGTGGAGTCGGGCATAGACAAACTTTTCTCTTGAATATTCCTTCCAGCCTTGCTTGTTTATGGCCGTTGCGGTCGTTCTAGTTGTTTGCGGTCGTGAAAACTTTTGTATGTCCCCGTTAGTGCCCGAGATATACAACGTATTTAACAGTTTTTGCTCTCAGTTTTATTCATGGAATCTTTAAAACATATAATATAATATAATATACCTTTTCTTTTAAAGTAGTTATTACTTTAAACGTTTACCATTATTTCTTATACTAGATAGGATTTTTTAGAAAGTTGAGTAAAATGTTTATTCAAATCTTCTTGTTATAATAAATCATAAGTAACCAATAAATCAAATCGTCTTTGATATAATAATTCTTAAAGGTTGACGCAAGAACAATATTTTAGGACAATATTTGTTAAACAAACAGTGGGGAAAGCGCTCTTGTCCATAACATTGACGATCTAAGGGTGGTATTTGCAAGTCACTCATATCGATAACAGGGTAGCTGGATTACAGCTTTTTGTTTCAACGCTTTGTGCAAATTATTACTACAAGGGAGTACTAAAGTTTCGTTTGAATATAGCTTGATGCTAAAACATGTACCTGGCGTGCGTTGAAAAATGTATTTAAAACCAATAAGATTTTTTAATTGCTTACATTTCCGTAGACCGATGAATATTTCAATAACTAGCTTAATAATCATCCTAATACTTTAAGGTATATTAAAAAAAATCGGTTCTCGGCACGGAGAACCTTTATTGGCGACTTTATTATGATATTATCATACCTATTCAGTTTAAAAACAGATAATAATAATCACATTTAAGTAATGATTTTCTTAGAAATTCGCACGTTAATAAAAATCGAATGTTTTTACTGACGTAGGATAACAATTTCCAAAGGGCACTTCAACATTACTATAATGCATTTTTATGCAATAGAATTGAACGTTCAATAAATGGAAATGAATCGAAGTGGTTTTCACGAGAATGTAGGAAAATTTCCGAGTACCGTTTGTTCGATGATTGCAATTTGCGTTCACCCCGCTGACACGGTGACGAAGCTCATTTCATTTGCATCGTGGTACCGTTGGAAAAATCATTCTTCAATAAGTAAGTAAAAGTTAGTATTTTGAAGCTTAAAAAGGACTAATTAATAATAGTATGGTGGTTTGTTTGTTTGCCTCTATGAATACACTAAACGGTATTCTTGCTGTCATTAAATAAAACTAAACTATAAGTATAGTTATAATTTATTTAGTAGGGATATTCTGTTCTAGTATTTATTTATACACTAGTCATAAAATGTATAAAATAATAAATAGACATAAATAATTGCTCTCAAAATAATATGTAGGTATTTTGAGAGCATGTAAATTAAGATGGTAATGTTAATAAGAATTCAGGTATGACTCATATCAAAAACTTAACTGATATACACATTTAATTAATCAACTATTAAATTAACAGTTAACCCCATAAACTTATCTCTGAGTTAAAACAAAAATATATTTTATCTTAGTTTTATACGCTGACTGTACCTACTATCATATCTAAAACTATGACTCGCAAGAACTCCCCACAAACGTGATTTTATATTCCCGTTTTCTAAATAAAATCCGAATGGGGCAAAATTTGCGCTTAAAGTCATCCGTTTATATTAGTAATTGGATCTTTTCATACATCTATGGATTAAATTTGCTCCTTTTTGTTCAGCGCCAACGTTACACAAACAATACTTATTTTTTGATTTACATCTACACATTTTGTTTTTATTGTTTGTGTCTGCGAGTGCCAGCATTTAATTTTGCCCAGTGAATGACTTCGATTTACCCACAGTTTTAAAAAGTAACTTATCCAACGTGAGCGAGAAAGGAATACTTTAAAGTAAACGTTGAAAAGAGATAAACATTGTGAAATAGGGAACGAAAAATAAAATGGGGGAAGAAAGTTAAGCGTCCGTGACTTTCGAAGATTTTTTGGCGTTTATTTTTTAAACTTTACTTGGCGTTCGCTCCGCAGCAAGTGGGTATATAAACTAAACGTTTCGCGAATTGTCTTTTGTTTTCCTATTTTCCTGTTTCCTTTTTTACTACCCTAAATTGGAGCAAGTATTTTGGACATTTTTTTATTGGACAATTTTACCTGGTCATTTAATTCTATACTTATTATCCAAGACTGTTAGATTAGTATATGAATAAGAACAAGACAATTTGTAGTTACGATATTAAAACTCGCCACTCTAAAATAAAACAATAAGATGAATACCGAATGAAGAGGCAACATAATAGGTTCATAAGCAACGAAAATAAACTTCCGAAACGTCTAATTACGAGCGAAGGTAAATAGTAAAAAGGCGCCGTTCGATTATCCATCACCGATAGAGCGCTCTTTGTGAACACCGACCAATTACGGGCATGAAAATTAAATTCACGAAATCTAATTAACAACAAATTGTTTTATTTATTATGATGCGTGGTCATTTGTTCCTGTCGCTGCGGCGCCCGGGGCGGGTCCTATGTGCCCATCATGCGATGCGATACCAGTTTTTTAGGGGCCATGTGATTTGGAGACAGACGTGTTAGCTGCTGATACAAGCTAGTAGAGCGTTGACCTTGCTACGTTTTTAAGATTATTGTAACGCCTAACATGTTTCTCCTCACATAGTATTTTAACTAGAATACTTTATGGGAAAAAGGTGGTAATCGTTGTCTTCTCACTTAAGAAAATTGGGCTCGTACAGTTCAATCTTCAGAATTTTATCGATTTGTTTTTATTATCTATCTAGTTAATATGTAGAAATATTTCTTAATGCAATTTACATTAGCAAAATTTAAGTAAGATAATAATTATAAAGCACAAGTTTTGTAACAATCACTATAGGTAGGAACTGAATTATACTAGGTAACACGAATAACATTGCAAGTCACAATCTACTGTTGTAAACCTGTATACTTAGTATAGGTATAATCCTTACAACAAATACAGGCGTGAGTCCATCGGGTGACATATGTAGTTCAGCCTAGCAGACCACTAGTAATGCAGGCTCATTTGTTATCTCCGAGAAATGGCAGAATTACGACTCGCCGACAGCCGACACAAAGACTGACGTTTTATTGTGGAGATTGCCTACAAATGGATCGCATATATTCCGCCTTCGACCCCTACGTCATAACTTTATATTTCTTTCTAAACTGGCTGGAAGATTTAATGCTATTGCTACCATACCTTACGCTACATGTGTGTTATTTGCAAAGTTACACAATTTTTCAGGGACTTAAAATATTATGCGTGTACGTTTTCTTTGTTTCTTTTTATTTAAGGATTTTTTTAAAACGTCTTAAAATAACTTTTTCTTATTGATACGGTTGCCTTGAAGGACGCCATTTGATAAAATTTTAAATCTTGTATGTAGTATTTTTAACAATAACGTATTTTTCTTTTTTTCTTTTATTTTAGTGTCATTCATTTAAATAGTGACTAAAAAGCTTTCACCCTTAATTAAAAAAATATGGTTAAGAAACATGTTAAGAGTTTCAACATTTAATATAGGCAAGCCTTTTTAAAATGACCACTGATCATATTCAGGTGTAGAGGCTACTTACTGTGATTTACACCGAGTCCGATAGCCCACGATACTGTCGTACCATTATCCATCATTCGAGGACCCTGGGTCAGCAGGCCGGAGGGTCCATTTGATACTGACCTTAGATCGACCCTCCGAAATATTCAATGACGGAATGGCAAATCTCTGTTTCTGACCAAATATCTAATGGCAGAAAAGGTATGAATATTGTTTTAATTTTCAAAACAACAAATTTTATTTGTCAATATTTCAACGGCACTTTTATAGCCTGGTTAGAATCAAGGAAAACCTCTGAGCGCAATGACCTAATTCAGCATGAAATTATTCTAAGATTGAAACAGTGGCCCCGGTCGTATTCACGCTCTGCTCCGGACAGTTCATTTTTAATAATAAATGAGACGAAATCAAGACATGACGAATAAATGAATCCCGAACTTGACGAATAAATGAATATGGAATATGATAAATGGAAGGCTCGGATCCCTCGCGAAGATTTTTTCTTTGGCTCCGGCCGAACGGAAGACGTTGGCTTTTTCCTTTTGTAGCGAGACAAGTTAAGCGTTTTTTGGACGATCCTGGCTGCCAACGTGATATTTATCATTTGATATAAAAGTTGATTATTGTGCTACTGCGCGTTCGGGTCTGAATATTACTGTTTTTCATTCGTTTAAGATTTAGTTATGCTTAATCGTTCGATCTCGGAATATAAAATTGATCCTCCGAGAAATATAGAGATTTAAGAAAGTCACGACTAACATAAAACTAATTAGAGTACGGTCATTTCTAAGGATGTGTTGCTCATTCGCATAGATATATAGATAAAGAATTTTGTATTGTTTTCAATAGTATAGCTTCTTTATATCTACCATACGCTCGAACCATACGCGTGACGCAAGAGCGTGACGTGACTTCTCGCGATGTGGCGATTTAATCCCGTTCTCTTAATCCGCGAGTGCACCAGTCACTGCCACGTGGTTCAATGATAAAGTACCGAAGCAGATTATGCAAATTCTTAAATTTCTCCCCCCCTCTCGCTCTAGCACGAGCAATATCCGATCCATCCAACCCTCTCTTATTCGACAATCTCACCCCACTGACGCCGGAAACCTCTGATGGATGATGCGTTATTCTAATAAAAATTGGGATAACGTATGCTAAAAATTAAAAAGCTGTATCATGTTTTTGCGATCTACGATGTTCCAATATACCGCTCCAGTTTTGTTTTTTTGTCCACACTCATTATTTAAAAGGTATTTTTTTGTGACTCTTATAGAACAAGATACGAAATACTCCTTTTAGATCTAAACTTATTTATAAACATATGACATTGGCCTGAGGATGCGAAGTTATTATCTAAACCTATCTAATAACATACCTACTATGTGGTAGGTATTAAATGAATATAATTCATACGAACATAGTCCAGCAATATATTATTTCTTATAATTATAGATGGACGGCGTATGTCAGATGATACTCGTCTTGAATAAAAATCGTGTAGCAAATGAAGCAGAGCTCACTAATAAGAGGTCTACAATTTTCCCTCCTTAATGATTGGGTTCATGCGAACGGATATATCATATCTGTCGCACGTATTACATCAACATTATTATACCTATACAGAAGTATATGACATTATGTAACCATTTTGCATTTATTTCTAATCTTTCATTTATATCTTTATATTTAGTTATATACTTATCGCCTTAAGAACAGTTTAATTTGAATGCATTCATTTATTATCTAACATAATGATCTAGAATCTTCTAGACTAACCAAATGCAAGGTCCCAAGTACTTTCGTTCATATATCAAAAGTTATGATTTTCCAAAAAGTGACATTAATATTTTCACATGTGCTAAACACTGGTTTTACTGGTGTCCATTGAGATTTGACACGGGGTGCGTGAGTCAGCGAATTTCGTTGACTTTCAGTAACATATGCACGCCCAAGCTCCTACCGTGACTTGCTACTTGCTGACAGGGTTTTTTAATTGATGCCCGGGATAAACAGATCAATACCAAACAGACGTCTCAATTTCATGTTTTGGGGATGTATTGATTTTGAGTTTAATAAATGTCCGATTTTGATGAGCGAGCTTTGTACATAGGTGTAGCCTCATCTGTTTATTCTAACATATTATGTGTATACATACGTGTGTTTCATTTACGTTCGTTAGATGAATTTGTATGTTTAAGTAAAGAATACTTTTTGGGTTGGTACTTCAACGGATCGACATTCACCATCCTAGAAACTTCGAGCTATACCTACTGGCTTTTAAAGACGAAAATCCAAGAAATAAGTATGGGTCTAAAAATATTCCTTTAGCACTGCTACTTAATATGAAACGAAATGAGATGCCTGACGAGATGTCTTAACTTTTTGCGCATTTCTTGAAGAAGCATTTTCATGGTGCTAGCCCGCTTGTCTCATGAAATGCAACAAACGTCATGGGCATAATTACTAGTCTTTTAATTTCTAGATATTGTGTATATGTATGAAAGTAATTACAAGTATAATGTTTGAAAGCCATATTTATAAGTATTGGAATATAACTTACAACCGTGAAAGTCAATACCTATAATAAAAATTTAAACTTTTCCTGGATATTTCATGTACCTGTCAATATCTATTAATTATAATATGCCTTTCATGCATTTTAAATATTTACACAAGAAATTTTACGATACTTTATAAGGTAAATACGAATTAAAATAAACAACTTAACCCAAAGTAATAAAACATTCCTTGCATACAAAATGTCTTTATCGTAGATGCTTTGATAAGCACCTTGAACGAGTAACACCTGCCCTCGTCAAGGAAAATAGTATCAGTACAGCTAAATAACAACTGAAAAGAAAAACACAAAATAGTACATGAGTTTGCGAGTTATATAAGTGTGAGTGAGCTAAATGTATAAAGTGAGGTTGTCGTGGCGTAGATACCTATAGGGAGTCGCCCCCCGCGCGGTCATTAGCGAGCAAACCCCGCACACCCGCGCACCCGTCAAGAGAAAGTATGATTTTACTCCTACAAAGTCGTATTTCTACTCCATACAGGAATTCGACGCAGAGAAGTTCCGAGAAAGGACATGTGGTACGCTTGTAAATAATTTCACAGTTTGAATAATCTCAATATGGCTGGCGTATGGTAATTTTCTCAGTAGTTTACGGAATTATAGCCTCCACTGTAAAATACCGGTAATTGTTGGTTTCGTCCTTTAGATATTCTTGGAGTCCAGTATGTTAGGTACTAAAATACTATATGATATGCTAAAGTAAGAAGGTATGTTTATGTTTCACCAGGCACACAAAAAAATTGTCTATTACAACCTCCTTTAATATTAATTTATTAGTAGGTAAGGTACTATGTGAATAAATGTCGATCCAATTTAAAAATAACGTACATATTGTTTAAATAGCAAGTTCCGTGTGTCCCAGCTGAGCAATTAGTGACCACCACGTGGCTGAGGGGAATAACCGCCGAAAAAACGGTCCTCACTCCTACGAATTCACTACTACAATATAAATATATTTATGTGAATTGATCACGATATGAAGTGTTTGTTTAGGATACAATTACTACAGAATAATAAAAGAATTGTATTTTATCTACGTCTTTAGTAGTATTTTATATATATAGTAATTTCTTTTATATTTAAAACTACGTTAAATGTAACAACATTCGACTTAATTTCGAATAATAAAAAGCCATTTTCTTAAATATAAACATTATTCGTTAAAAAAAATATGGAAAACGTATCTAAAATTTGTTTCCTAGTTCCTTGTAATGTTTGAGTCATTTCACGTCTGTTAAAGAAATTATAAAGACTAGCGAATAAAGAATACGTATGTAAATAAATATTGTGTGAATAGTATAATTATATTGAGCACAATGGGATAGAAGCGCGGGAGTAGTATTTCAATGAAAGAACGAGGGTCGTTGTCACATCGATTTTCGATTTGCTCCCGTGCATATAAGTGGGTCAAGTGCTACCTAAACAGAATTATCATATTACTATTTTAAGGTATTAATCTGTTTGTAATTCAAAATTTTAGGATATGGTAACCTCATTTTATATGAAAAAGCACGATATAGTTTTCTTCACTGACGACCGCTTGTCGCAGTGGTAAAACAACTGCTTTCTGCGCGAAGGGTCGTGGGTTCGATTCCCACACCGGAAAAATATATTTGTAATTTACATTTGTATTTTTCTGGGGTCTGGTTGTTGCTATGTATTGTATTTAGCTTAGCTTGGAACTAGATGGCGCTGTGTATAAATGTCCTGAAAATATTTATTATTATTATTATTATTCAGTTTATGCTACCTTGGAGGAAAACAAATACATATAATGAAGCTAAGATCATTATAATCGATACACAGTCGTGTTAAAAGTTTTTGTGATACACAATACAAAAACCCGATTGAAATATTATTTGCGTGCGTTTAAACTTGATGTTATAATACTGATTTATCAATTAAATACATAAAATATCTGCTATCGATATTAACTGAGCAGTTTTCAAGTTTTCATTAGGGTGTGTTTGAAGCAGTTAGAGCCCTTTTATTATCTGCCTGGCTCTAAATTGCGCAAAAAGAAATTTTTCCTCAGAAAAGGGGGAACAAAAATCTTGTACTCGACTGAGCTACTGAAGGCGCCACGCCGCGCCGTTAATTTAAAATCGAACAAGATAAGAGTCAGAATGTTTTTATTTTTGTAAATGGGATGAATTTATGTCCTTTTTGAAGTTAATATTGCGATCGGCAGCCCGTCCTCATTGGCGCGGACTTGATAAGACGTTTTTATTTTCGCCGGAATGGAATTCGGACCTTGTGTAATGTACCGTTCGATTTTCGGTAATGGTTAATTGATAAGCAAATGACGCCATTATTAAGTTTCGTTTGGACCTAGTGGTTTATAGAATACAATTTATATTTAAAATATATTTTATAATACTTAATAGAAGGTATTTTGGAAGGTTTTAAATTGCATAATTGTTGAATTTTGCAGATATGTTTTAGATGAAGAAAAATTTAGCATTTTATTGTCATAATCATATCTTCTCTTTCTTATAAATTTTGAATTTACAACTTACATTATAGTTCATACGTTTTCTTCTACAAGAAACAAATGTTAGCATACATTCAATTACAAAGAGCTGTGTATGATAATAAGAAGGATTTCGTCAAGTTATACATTAAAGCAGGGGATGAATGGAGGTAAATAGAGATTCCCTCGGCGCTGATAAAGAATTGAGGGTATTAAACGATTACAAATGCTTTTCGGTTCAATAGACAGTTGTTCGCGGCGTTTTAAAGGAATTACTTGCGTTTTTCGAAATTCTGCAAAAACCGATGATTAAATTTTCCTTATTTCACTTAGTTTAATACTTTGCTGTTCTTCAATCTGCAATAAATATCACAGATAAATTTACTGGCTGATAATATTTACCCATATATGTAACCAATAAATTTAACCTATAATTTATTATAACTGAAAATGTTGGGGTAACAGATTCACATTTCAGTTAATACCTCTTACAAACGTAAAACACGTTACCTGGGATTCAAAGAAGTGACATGTCTCGATAAGAGTAACGTCTTATTTATGTACCTTGGCATCCGACTGAGGTGCACGAGGCCGGCAACATAAATGTACTGCGCGTATCTACCCTCCGTGCCCACATTTATTTCCGTACAAGTACCTTCCGTAGCGATTCCTGCCTTTCGATTGTACCCCACTCACCTTCAAACCCGAAACTTTCAAAAAGATTACGATAGCGCGCCGCGTTTGGCACTTCCCTTAATCCGTAAATTCTGATAAATAAAATAAATGTATCGTGAAAGGAGGACAACGGGAGACAATAAAATCGAAGTGGCGAAATGTTTAAAGCGAAATTTTTGAGCGGAACGATTCTTAAAGTTAAATGAGTTTGTTGGCATCGGATTGTGCCTTCGGATTACCTTCTCCGATAAGATAAATATTAAGCTCTCATTTTTCAGTAAAAGATTCACAATAACTACTTCATCCCTGAGGTTCTGTTTAAGAAGTAGGTATCAAAGTGTCATGTAATTATCGGCTAATAAGATATGTTTTTTTTTTTTATACTATGTAGAGGGGAGACGAGCTGAACGCAGATCCTGATGGTAAGAGTAACGCCAGCCCATAGCCACTGCAGTGCTACCCGGAACTTTGCTATAAAGCCCAACTCCGGGCATGTGTGCACTACACCGACGCTCCCCAATTTGAGTCATCAGATTGAATAGATACTACTACTACTGATGGTTATTTTTCAATTATTTGATCTGCCATGTTCTATTAAATAAA
>DWAJ01001335.1:0-23154 GCA_018238005.1 Eurema mandarina | reverse complement strand
CAAACGATTAGATTCTAAGAAAGATTTAATAGACGATTACTATAGAAAATATCGCCTTGAAAAACGAAATTATATGAATTAAATAACATGTAATTCTATGAATGCTAAATTTTGTATTGTTTTCTGTGTTTATTCCGCTTTCACGACCAAACGCTAAACTAATTTTGTTGTAAGGTTCTGACTTCTGTACCATTGACTAGATATTGCCAAATTATGTACTTTGACTACCTTTTAATAATAGCTTTTTCTTCAAAGATAAACTGTAGCTAAATCATACAAGTGAATAGCATCAATGTGTAGTGTGTACACAGAACGAACAACAAAGGTAAGTGTTAGTGCGGAGCGCGGACGCGCGCCGACTGGGAAGTGCCTATTTAGAGGATGACTATTTTGTATTTCTCCGAATGACTGCGACACGACATACTTTATATTAATAACTTATCGTATTTTATATCGTATTTCAAGTACTATGTAATTTTATTGTAAAAGAGCAACTAACAGACTTTAAGAAGAAGAAGAACAAGAGAACCAGTGGTAAATAATTGTTTAATAATATTATGGCGAATCAAAAGTATAGCTATGATTAGTCTAGCGTAATAAAGATATTTGACTCACACTTTGTTATCGTTTTTATAAAATTGTCTTTCACCTGAAGGACAACTAAAATTATAGCCCATTTATGTATAAATAATAATATAGCAAAATAATGACCTGTGTAACATACAAGGTTGTTTTAGAACTTAATAAGTTCAAGATCCCGATCGGCAGCGACCTCCGCAGACGGCCTGTGATGTGACTGACATACAGAAATCTATTTTCCTGTCATTTCAAGAGATCAGAGCGGAACGTTCCTTCCTCATATTATTAAAGCTTATTCTCTGCGTATGACTATTACAGAGTATGGAGAAGTTATAGACTAAAATATATCTGGGACTAAAGTTACTAGATTTTCACATAATACTACAGTACTATTATATTGAACTGTAATTTTAATATCATCTAATTTAATGTTAAGCTTTTACAGGAGGCAAAGTTTGCTGAAGTCGGGAGAGTCTTGTGGTTTGTTATTGATATTATATTTATGTAGGACGTTGTATAATAGAAATGTTATTATAATACAATTATGACCAGGCAGGATAAACAGGAATGTGCCGGGCACTTGGGCTAGGCAAGTGATAGACAGACCAATATGAAGACTCTTGGAGTAATTGTGAACAAATCAAACATACAACCGGTCTCAGCAAAGAAAGGTTTAAGTTGAAATGCAGCTAATGATTGTTAATAGCGGCTTATGATTTGTTACCTAGTCATTCCTTACAATAATATGTTAAATGATTCACGTTGGTGTACTACAAATGACTGCGGCGGGCGGCGGCGCCTTGGCCTGCTTATGACCGGTGTGCCGTGTGCGGTGTGATCAACACTGCTTTATTTAGCCCTTTGTTGATACTCGACGCTGACCACTGCATCACGAGTACGAGATCATTACACATCTATGTACTCGTATATACTATATACTCCAAGTATCATTATTTGTTTATTATTATTTAAACATGAGATCCATAAAATTTCATAAAGTTCACTTTATGATAAATATACGAAATCAGTTAATTACAATTTTTGGTATGTTTATTATACATATATACATTTCATAAAATAGAAAGGAAGTATTATTATTTTTAATATGTATTTTTATTCAATAATGACCCTAGCTATTCCAAACAATAAATTCAACGCGTGTCTCGTAATTCATTTATTTCGCGAATCTGAAATTCAAAGGTAACGAGGTTGATTATCAAATTGTACACATTTGTAGGCTGGCCGCTCGGAATGAGCTTGCGTGAAAGAAGGCAGTATTTTGTGATTATATCGCGTCGAGGCGCGCCGCCGCCGCCGCGCGCCGAACGCCACGCACCACGCGCGATGATATATTGCGGTCGTAGCGAGCTCACTACTAATTTCTTAACTAATTAGCGACAATCCTAGCAAACTCATATACTTATAGAGGACAAAATACACTCCATCTGCTAATGAACTTTATATATATTGCAAAACGTTCCACATTTCTGTCTGCATGTAAAGAATTACGTTGCATGTTTCAACTACATCTTTCTTTATTCATATATCGAGCACTCTCAAAAGCGTGGAGTGACAAAAAATAACAAATGTATATTGTTGTTGATCGAAATATCACAATATGCTCTTTTAAAAGAAAACGCTTATTTTGTTCTGTTGTAGTATTGTTTATGAATATCCTTAACATTTGGACATCGACAATAGGCAATAGCTATGTTATTAATATAACTTATTCTTGTCATTATTCCATCTTTGTTTTGCACTAAATGTAGGTAATGTCCAGGATAGTTGTGTGTATAGGTAAGTACAGATGTAAGGCGGCAAGGCGCGGTGTGCCGGTCGGCGGCGCGCCCTGCCGAGTGCGGCTGCGGTCAAGGCCAGCGTGTGACATTTCGCAACCAGGTTTAGGGCACGAATGTAGGCTACGTCCAGACTTACGTCACTCGCCGCCCAATTACCCGGCAATCACATTACCTGATTGCCCGCTCGCTCAGGGATTGTACAATTTGCATTAGGTGCCCACAGAGTCCTATTCGTTGAGAATATGAAGTTAATCAAACATTTTCCAACATAACTATTAAGTACTATTGCTGTGGATATTGGTATTAGTCATTATTGGTTAATTACTGACGAATGTTTAAATTAATAACCTAATGCAAACAATAGCGCCGTATTCGTTTGTAATTTAAAAAGCATGAACATCTTATTACGACGTGTTGTTAAACGTAAAACATTAATATAACGAGTAACATTTATTTTGTATAAGTTTTGTATTGACTGAAACGATTCTATACGACCTGTGTTATGAGCAGTCTTCTAATACTTTTTATGGATGATTTGAGTCAGATAGTTGATAGACCTGTCTCACCGTGAACGTTGCCGGCAGATAATAGTTTTTCTGAGACCCAACCGGATTAGTTCAAGCCAGCCTAGTTCTTGTAAAAATCAGATGAACACAAGCAAAGGATGAATCTATTAACGCTTAATGTGAACGGAACATCGAGTCGCTTCATGGATAAACATGGGAATTTGTGCTGTAGGTTGACAGGGGATATGTTGTTTTTAATTATACTTTAAACGGAATATAATTTGAGTCTTCATAATATTCTCATCTATTTAATCAAGGCAGGATACTAAAGTGTTGTATTATGATTGATTAAGCTTAATGTTATCTACTGGAAAGTTGGTGACTATGTACTTAAAATTTTAAAAGGAATTTGTTGAAAAAGTTAAGTGGTCATAATAATGAAAAACTAACGACAAACAAATGAAGACATTCTTCTTGGGACATTATAACTTGGGTCATTAAATAATAGCCTTTAAGAAGAATTGTTGGTAAAATGCGCCGGCGCAGTGCAACTGTGCAGGCCTCAGACTTCGCGACCCTCGCGTGACCTACACGAGCTATCGAGATGCACATTTCATTGTTCCATTGTCAACAATTCACTATTCACGTTTCCATCTGATTGATTAGCTAAAGTAGTCTATTAGATTCTAAAAAAAATTAACCAACTGTATTACAATTTATTGTGAAAACCACCGAAGCTGTTTTAGTATATTTTAGTAGAAAAACTTGTCGCAAAGGAAAGGGTTCAATAAAATAAAAGTCGGTAAAAGTTAACCGCGCAATATTGTTATACTAGCGACCCGCTCCCGCTTTGCTCGCAAAATTGGTTCAAAAGTTTAGGAGTCAATCGCGGACAAACAACGTGACATGTAATTTTTATAAAATAAGATTATTCATATAAATTATTTCAAGCATAAAATATAAAGCAAGTTACATGTGGAATAAATTCTATCGAACTGCAACCAGGTGCAACTTTTTCGATAAAAATAATAAATAAATATACCAATCCACTGAGGAATCATATGCCAGATTCATATATTTTTGTAACATATGCAACTTAAATACATTTTCTTTATTTATAAATAAAAAGCCGGTTATTACAACCATGACAGTAAAATCTTGTTTAATAAACCGCTCTTTTCGGTTTCTTCCCCCCAGGGATTCGTATCCCGTAGATGATGATACAAATACGGGTCCCTTGTATATGATGATATATGACCTATATATATTCATCTATGTAGGTAGGTATTTAAGCGCTATGTTTTTAAATGTGACCAGTAATTCTGTGAATTAGCTCATTCAAACAAACCAATATCTGTTTAGATAAATCTATACAAGACGATGAATCACTTATGTTTTTGTTCAAGTGCCTACTCAACGGGTTGTTTCATTATATTTTCGAGAAGAAACTATATTATTTTATTTATTATTAATTAGTTTCTTTAATATAATTAACACGGCTATTCACCACTTATATTAAACATTTACCAGAACAAAACTGATAGATTTCAGAAGTGCTGATAAGAGTTAACAATCTACGACAATTTGCTTCATGAAATCTATTACTGTTGATATGCTTTGAAATAATTTTTATTATTATCAATAGAAAGTTGTCCACCAATAAGTTAAGGCAAAATATGTATCAACATGAGTTTTTAAGTAAAAAAATTAACTTAATGATACTAAAAGAGAACACAACATTTGCAATACAGAAAATAACTTCATTATTACATAGTATAAAATAAAGTCGTTTTCTTCTGTCTGTCCCGGAATACTAGTGACCTAATGAATGTATTCATCTACTGTTGTAGTTGACTGTTCATTATTTATGTTATTTTAATATGACGAGTGACCGACCTTGACTCATTTCCCCGACCCTGAAGTCGGATCCTCTAATTGCTTGTTGGTCTGTTTATAAATACAACTCACTTGGGAACGTTCATATCTCATAAGGATGTCTGTACAGATGTTTTGCATACAACATTATTCAGATATTAATAATTTAACACCGCGCGGTAAATCGATCGTTAAGTCAGTTGTAGTTTGACAGTTTGTAATTTATAATTCACGACGAAATTACATTCAATTCATTTGTTTGTAATTATTCATGGATGTTTCTAAATAATAATTAAGTTTGTGAGTTCCTTTCCTTCTTATAGAATGATTGTTTTCTGATGATAAAGATGATTTTTTCCCCATTTTTTGGTAAAAAGTGTGTGACCCGTGCTAGTTTCTTACGCCGGTTCTTCTCGCCGGGTTAGTACCCGAACCGGTGGTAGGCACCATGTATACTTTCTGAAGGTATTTGTTTCAAATTTTCTCAGAAAATAAATCATGTCATTTCATTATGAAATAAATAATTCCATAGATGTTATAATATGTAGTTTGTCTTGTGACGTAGTTGGGTCTAATCTCTAAACTCACTGCAATGTAGGTTCGATGCGATGTGGTCTCATGAATGACTGGGTGATGTAAGCTACCGCTAATTGTCTGGGATACAAACAGCATGAAAATCAAGCAATTTTAGCAGTTCATTTCTTTTTGATCGTGATAACCTTATCAAAAGCTTACATCTAGCGCTCTTTGACTCGTTGACAAAACCCGTTTCTTCAAATAGCAAATCTCATATCTTTGCCGTTTTATTTTTCTTTCGAGTTAACTTCAAGACTGGTAGCGACTTGACCGGTTAGCTGTTCTTGAAACTCGCTTATTGTGGAACTTTTAAAGATATTTAAGTATTTGTTTACTTGTTATCATCACTATTAAACCAAATAAGTTGCTCTTGTATTTGGTAAGAGTTTAAACCAATGATATTATATTAAATAGATATGTTATAAGCGCAAAGCTTTGAAGTGCATCCTAATTAGGCCGTCTTAACTTTAGGTGATTGGTTGCCTTTGCATTTACGCGAAAGTGACAAAACTAACTATCTCTTATTTTCTTGTTGGTTTTATCATTTATCTTTTTCTATCGTTTTGACTTGTATGCATGTGTGCTGCCATTGCTGTGCGGAAAACTTTTTTGGCTGATTTGTAGGTGTATAACATATCTATTAACTATAATATCATTGGTTTAAAGTCATATAATAATCTAAAACTGAAAGTTAAGCAAGTTGAAACATGTAGTGAAGTTAGTGAGTTGGGAGGAGCAGCCCTGTGTATATGTGTAGCGGCGCACTGCCCGGCGCGTCGTCGGTCATTGTGCAATTCACATCTCGGAGCAATCGCGATCATTCGACTACCTTGTGATTCACTACACGTACTCACTACTTGTGTATTTCTGTTAATACTTACATCTTTTTCCTAACATTGAACATGAAATATATGGTTAGCTAGATCCTTATACATTTGACAGTTTTAGTCCATTCAAGACTAAATAAATATTCATATACTGATGTTGTAACAGTGGTATTTACATAAGACAAAACCTATAAGAATCATTTAAGTAAGGGCTGAGTCAGGCTAATTAGCCCTTTATTTTTACATCAATACATTGTATGTAACATAAACATTGAGCCGATGACGTTCAAAGCTTTGATTGAATTCTATTAAGAACTGTACGAATTCATTCAAGCTGAAACACATCAAACATCGTGAACCAATAGCGGAAATATCCGTAAAGAAAAGCACGCTTTACAGTATACAATAAAGTATAAACAATAACAATAATTACAAAGTATCAGGCATACATGAGCGGGAAGCAGTGAGTCGCTCGATGGAGCATCCATTGTGTAAACAGTAAACATCGAATACACGAACAACGAACGCAAATAGACGCGATCTCGCAGGAAGGTCGTAAATCGGCATTACTCGCTGTTAGTTCCCAATAATTTGCATCGCAATGCTTACTACTGAATTATTCACTTACTAACAACGCCCCGCGGTTTTACCTGTTCAGAAAGTATCTCAGCCTGTGATAATCCAGAATGCCTACATGCCACACTTCAGTTAAATGAATGCAGTCGTTTTAGCGTGCAAGAGTATAAACGTTCACACGAGCATTCATTTTTACAAACCTTCGAATTTCTATTATTACATACTAGCTTTTATCAGCGGCTTCGCTATAAAATCTTTATCGAAAATGCCTATGTTCATTTTGAATCCTCCAAGAATATGTGAACAAAATTTCACGAAGATCGGTTCATTATTTTTTTCCGTGAAACCTTAACAATCATCCCTACCACCACCTTTATGATATTAGTAAGGATTATTATGGATGTTTTTTAAAGTATTTGTCTGATAACAAGAGATAAAATCTACCTAGTATAAATGAGCGTACGAACTCTTAATATTTTGTTGATTGTTTATACGGTCGGTACATTAGCACACTGCATTGCGTAGAGTGGCCCAGATATCGGACAACAAAGAGCACTGCTATGTACTAGGTGCGAGGCTAGTTTTTGTGGAGAGAAAGCCGCGCCGGGCCACAAGCTGCGTCGTTAGAGGTTGTGCTGCATCCGTGTATAAGTTATGTGCAGTAAGGAGATATACCGAGATATACTTACCTACTCAAAGTTATCTGGTACTCAAACGATGATTATTTTCTTTGGAATATATTATATTCTCCAAAAATTATTAAAAAAAACTAAAATATATTATACTTATGGTAAATTTGTTTTTTTTTCTTTCTTTCTTAAACTTTATTAGATAGATAAAAACTTTATTCAGATATTCTCAGCAAGTCACATTTTTAGTCAACGATTTAATTTGTTATCGTTTTGTATTATTATCAATGTTTAGTCAAATATCACCAATTTCCTGACTGGAGTGGAAAGGCGCCTCCTGCGCCATTCGGAGTCAGGAGAAAGTCGTATATGATTGTATTATATCACGGCTTATGCAAGTGTCAATATGCCGCCATTCCGTCTCAATTACAGGTTGTTGACCGACATATTAGCTCTCGAGTTTACTTGTTACTCTATTCTATTGTCTCTGGTCTCTTGTCTAGATATGGAATTGGAGCCTTATTCTCAAACTAGTGACCAAAACTGTATCTGATTAAAAATTGCATGGAAATCGGTTGCGTAGGTTTAAAGATTTAAGCATGGGACAGACAAGAAAGCGAGTTTGTTTTAATGTTATAATGATAGCGCATTTCCAGTGAATCAATCTTTATAACCAATAATAACTTAAGCTTAAGTGATAAATGCAGTTTTAATTACTAGGTAACACGTAGAATAATAGGAACATGTGGCCAGAACGCTGCACAATGCGTCGTGACCTTGGGATTGTGCATTGTTACGCGAATAGAATGCAATTGGACCGACATCAATCTTTGTCATTAACGGTCATTAGGGGAAAAACAGGCTTTCGTGCGGTCAGTATATTTTGATAATCAAACATATTTTTTAGCATCTAAAACAGTCGACGTTCTAGTTAAGTGTTCATATCATGGAAAAGGAAGAAATTTCATGCTTCTCCGAAGTAGAGGGCCTGTTCTTAGTTAACTATTTACTGGGTCTAAGGCAATAAGTTTTATTCAAACTAAGTATCTATTAAATGTGCGCGTAGTTCGTGATTAAAATATAATTTTGAGTTTTTTTTAGTAAGTTGTTAAAAATATATAAATCTGTACAATATTGTGAGAAAATTTATGACTGGTTAATAAGTTACTGGTAGGTATAAGAAATATTAAAAGAGAAATATAAAAATTTATATTTATTGTATTAATTGAGGTTTTTGCACTCTGTCTTATGTGTAAAATGTTTCTTGAATTATTCAGAGAAATAATACCTACATCCGGGTATTTGAACCCAAATGTGATGAATTGTATATTTTTATGTAATAATAACTTTTGAAAGAGGAAACCTGTCGAAAAACACGACCCTGTACAATATTGAATCAGGTGTAAGTCGTCAATTATATTTTTACGCGCAGCAGATGTTTCGTTTTTGATGTAAATAAATGATAACTTACGTAGGTATGTTCAGTCGTCGAATACCTGTAGAACTTTCTATATCGACTTACTGAAATATACCTGACTAGCTGTGCCTCGCGGTTTAACCCGCGTAGTTCCCGTCCCCGTAATGCCAAAGTTCAACTAAATCGGTCCAGCCGTTTTTGCGTGAAGAATAACAGACATACATCCATATATAAATTCTTACAAATTTTTATATTTATAATATTAGTAAGATATATACTGAAATATAGCCGTCGGGTTACTCGCTTTTAGCACATTGCACTCTACGACAGAGATCTGGTGTATAGTGTGGTGCGTTTCCAACTTGGCTTTTTTCCTTAATGTTGTATTTTTTCTCTTTACACCTTTCAACTCGGCTTGCTAATGCCTATCGCTGAATAACTACAGTTTGGTATAGTGGTAACCTATCAGATGAGCCTTCTTATCCTTAAGTTGTTCGCCATGACGTAAGTCGAAACAAAATTAAAACCATTTGCGTCATAATATCATAAGTTTGCTTAATAAATGCTTTGGTTTTCCCAACAATAACTTTTCAATTAGTTTTATTGTTAACAAATGGCAGTTCACATGGGGTATCGATTTTGCATCAGTTGTCAGCGACAGCGGTGTAGTGTGGCCTTCAGAGTAGACTGAAACATTGGCCTGATTCCGTGGTTCTCTTACCTAAACTAAAAGCCTTATATAACTGTGTAACAGTTGTCCAATTAGGCTTTGTATGTTTATTATAATTAGGATTTAAGCCAAAGACTGAAGGACTTACGAACATGTTGAAACTATACGGATTGCTTGACGTCTAAGGAAGCCTAGTTTATCTACGTATATACCTACAACATGATCAAGTACTAAGGGTTGTTCTTGAACATTATCACTATATTTTTATAACCAGTTAACAGATATTAAGCTATTAAAGAACAGCAAGTCACGTCCAAAGTCAAAACTCATTCTACCAAAAAACAGTATTTGCTGTAAAGAAAATCTGGAATTAATATAAAGTATCCTGTGACATACCATTAGTGTTAGCGAAGAGCTCGCAGTCGTGGCTAGGTCAGTGACGCGCTCGTGGGATCAGATTCGTTTGCGGTCCAAATTGGGTATTTAGGTTAGTTGCGAATTTATTGTCTCGCGTCAAGTGACAATTAGCTATTAAACTGAGTTCTCCTGCCACCCCGTTTGTATAGGTCGGAGTATTAGCGAACACAAATGTGGGAGAAACATTGAGTGGGTCGGGGTTTTCGGGTTGTCGGGGGTGTCGGGAGATCGGGTACGTTTACTAGTACAAATTAGGTCTCTGGGTCACCTATAAACGCTAACTTATTGAGGCAGTCATGAATCATTGTTATCAAACATTTTAAAATATGTTAGTGAAATACTTTGATTTGGTGCCTTTTTTGGTTTCAATTTCAATAATTATTAAAAAAGCAATACAATGGGCTTGGTTGTTATGATATATTATTGTCTACAAATCATTCAAACTGTTAAAACTGCATAACACATAACTTGTAAATAGTGAGAAAGCCTATAGTGTAAGTAGATTACCTGACATATAAGTTGTGTTAGAACATCAGCCACTTTATTGTAATTCTTCAGCCGCTAATAGACTAGGCGTTTTACAACTGAGGTGTGGGCGCGGACGAGACGCTGTGACTGCCTTATGACAATGTTACGACTTCTACGCGTGAAAAACGTAAAATGCCTTATACTGCAGGAGCCTTCCTACGCCAATGACCCGCGAACAATCCGCTTATAAGTTATAAGTAAAGCGATTAGTGAGGCGGGTTCAAGGGTAATTTGTAACGAAACATATTATTAACTTTGTGGAACGTTGGCAAGGCCGCCGAGCGCCACGCATTGTTTCATTCCTATAGAGAAATACTTTTGCTTAATGGCGTAATTCTTAAAATGTTGAATGTGCTCTGATATTTCAGTAATCCTTTAATAATAGCATAATTTATTTCCAACTTGTATGTCGTCGGTTATACAATTTCACACTGTGTTTTACTACTATTTCACGCAGGGTTTCACGCTTGCAAATCAATCCTATTTTAATTTATCATTTATTTATGAAATCATTTCACATATTAATGAAAAGCAGTTTTCTATAGGTAAAAGAATTGTTAAATTAAATCCAGTACATTGGTATGCACTATGTAATCTCTGTAGATTACCCTGTAAAATGGTTACCTCCGAGTCACAAAATTCACTGTGAGTTGCGTAGAAGTTAGGTACTTTCGAACTAAAGCCTTATTTTCTAATTTCTTATCGCATTAACCTTTACTTGTGCAAGTAAATAGTGTCAGAAATATTTAACATATTTCTTTAAATACTTTAAACAAATATTTCACATGTCACGCAAAGCAAGTGTTTGTGATAAGACTATTGTCAAAGTGAAATATGTATCTACTGTAACCTACTAAGCTAAGATTAGTGTTCACGACACAGGCTTGACCAGTGTGAAGGCTATAGGATAACAACAAATGTTAGTAATATTACTTAAGTTCTTCAGCTGTATATTATCTACCAATCGTAGGGGTTTGAACAATTAAGTAAGTTCGTCTTCGAATGCCAAATAATAACAAGGTAATATTGATTCGTTGAGTTCTTGTAATCATTTCATTATTCTTTCTCTTCTAGTTATTTTTCAGTTTTACAAACAATTATTATAATATATTGTCAACTAATTAATAATTTCATGATTAAATGATACAATCTTTAGGTACAATATTTGCCCAGTGCATTAAACCAATATAAATCGAAATAGGTTTATACTCCTAAGCACCTTTCCGCCTTTGTTTTCTTTTTTCTCTTATTGGTGACCTGATCTATAACTTTTTAATTTGGCCTTTACCTAACACTGTAGTGTGATTGGTAAGATTAATTGATTAAATCATACATAAGACTGGTTTAAGTAGTTCAAGTCGCAGTTGACGCTAGTCGTGTGTTATTTGGGTTAATGAGAACTTAGTTTTGTACCTGCAATGTTCATTAACGTTTTACTCAGAATGTAAGTTGTAATGCAATGACGATTCCATCTTATTTTGTAAATATTGAAACTATTTTCGAGTACATAATGTTAAATACAAACATTGTTACGTATATTAAAATAAATTATGAAAAATACTGTAGGTACCTATAGGTTGTCAATAATATAGGGTATTCATACTTAGAATCAATTAACAAAACTCAAATCTCTACCTCTTAACAGATCTAATTTAAATACGATAGTGTAAAACCTTCAACAATTTACACAACTAAAACGATACAAGACAATGGATTATTGTTAAGGAATTTTGACGTAACTAACGTTTACTACAAGATTTTGCTCGAACTCAAAATAATAAAGTCCTTCGAGTATGTTTGTTGTTTCCGAGGATAGAGTCTATACGATATAAGAAACTTTGTAAATCGTAATTTTGGGTTTAAAAAAGGGCTTTATATCTATAAGATGTAGGTACTTTTAAGTACTTAAAATCAAATAAATTAAAAAGTTTGTTTTGTACTTTATGGGATTTTATAGAATTTGAACAAGTGCAAAGTGTTTGTTTACTTCATTGTAATTAATATACAAAAGTTAGGTAGACACTTTTTAAGTGAATTTTTGTCTAAAGTTAAAGAGCATGTGAATTTGGAGATTATGTTGGGATTCTGCGGGAATAAAATATTCACATTATCTTTATCTTAAGGGGTTTCCATCAGTTGACTTATTAATTTTTAGCATATATAAATGTGACGCATTTTCCTTTTTAACAGTCATACCTACAGGTAAATAGAATGTGGCATGTAGAGTCGAGTTTTATAAAACTTTTTCCCATTATTGTCTTTGTATATGTTTAATTTCTTTGGTATATGAAGTAGTATGAATGTTACCTTTTCCATTGAGATGAGTCCTGAGACGAGCCAGCTCTCTGGAGCGGCTGCGGCTGCGGCGGTGCGCCGCGATGCTGCGGGGCGACCGGGCCATCACTCACTCACTCACTCGTCGACATCGCACTCAACTCCGAACTATCGACTCACTCACTCACTCGCGAAGGCACGTCTGTCGTGTTCAAGGCACGGGGGCTAACTGCCGCCGCCGCTCACCTTGCGCGCTGATAACCGGTGATAAGGTACCGAATGCCGACTGTACAGACAGGTAGGTAGTACGTACTAGCGGAGGCTCGTGCTGTTTATCTGTCGCGTGTTTGTTTGTTTATGTTAATTTTTATATGATACGGCGCAATGATAGTATTAGGTTTGATTGATACACTCATTAGCGTTTATTTAAAGTAGAAGCACCTACAATAGAGTAAAATTTAAATGAATACATTTAGAGTTACGAAATTTTAAGACTATAATATGTTATTGGTTGAATTGTAACTGAAATATCGCTAGCGTTTACATCCTATAGATTACTAGTCGCGCCCCCAGGTTCGACACGCATCTACATACACATAAGCCATCCCCTTGAATTGCCATCAAAAAACTCACACTCCATCTAAAAAAATTTTAAGTATTTTGTCTTCATAATTTGTGCATTATTGGTAAGTATATAGTAGGTATATAAATTATATAACAAAAATAGAGTTAGTACTAACTTCAACGTTTAAACGTATTACTAACAATTGAAATACTTAGTTTGGAAAGTTACATTTTATGTTTTAAACTGTTTAGTAATACTGAAATAAGTAATAATTACGGTCCCATCTAACCATGAGATTACTGAACTGTTTTTCCGATATGACTTGTTACTCAGGTATGTTCGACACGCGTTCGTAAGTAGATGAAATTGTCAGTTCTGACACAAATAGATTGTATACAATTTGTCCAAGGACGCGGTGCTGATAAATTATTCATGATGTAGTTACAATTGATAGGAAAAGTAGATTACTTATGGTAGACTATGGTGTAGCATGGACTTGTTTCGTTCATTTACACAACTGAAACCAGCAGTTCAGATGAATAGCACCAAAAGACAAACACATTAATATTATATAATACTATCTGATCCGTGTCCACTTCGTTGGGCATATTGTTAACAATCCTTTTTTTATATAGCCTATGACACTCAGCAATAATGTGGCTTTCTATTGGTGAAAGAATTTTTAAAATCGGTTCAGTAGATCCCGAGATCCCGTTCACGCTGTACGCATCCTACCCAAAACCTTTTACCATATACGTAGGACGAAGGTATCAATTCTGTTTGCTTAAGAATCGTCCTCGTACATCTAGGAAAATTTAAAAATGATAGTTATTTAAATCGGTTCAGCTGTTATCCAGTTATGCGCTTATGAATCATGTTCATTTTTATATTATACAATTATAGGATATCAAAAACTATCTACTCTACTCCATTGTTAAATAATTTAATTTAAACAATGATTCTTGGACTTATAATTTTTTTAAGTAATGACACCAAAAACTCTCTTTTTTGTGGCTTAAATTGTTGAGTTAGTGACTAATTCTTTTGAAATTTAATAATTTTGCAAATTTAGAAATGTATTTACAGCTTGCTACCTAATGTGGTTGGTTGGTAGGCAAGTTTCCAGCGCGAATCGAATTCATTTAGCGAGCAAACGTGGAAAACTTCAAAACAACAGTGGCTCTGATTCCGGGTGATGTAACTCCTAAAACAGCCGTCGTGAACTCATCTATTAACTAACAATTAGGCATTTCGATAATTCACTTATTGTAGCCTTGATCTCCGGAATGGCGATGTTAGTTTGCTGCGTATGATTACCTAACTTATGACGCCCGGTTTAATTAAATGCCCCGCGGTTTTACCCGCGTTGTTTCCGTATGCAGTTTCCTATGTGGTAATCAGAGTATTTATTACCTATAACCTATCTACATACCAAGTTTCGGCTAAATCGTAGATAGTAGAATAGGATACGTAGGTACATACTCGTACTAACACTTTAAACCTACCATTTTATATTAGCAGTTACGGTAAGACTGAAAATTGTAGAGAAACGTTATTGACTCATGATCATTCATTATATACCACTCGTGCATATAGCTACTATGCGAATTTTTCTATTATAAAAAGGTACTAAGTACGTAGGTGCTACCTGTTATACTTGTTTTTAAGGTAAGTAAATTTAATTCATAAGTCATTATAATTATAATCTGTAGTTCTCAGTGATTAAAATAGGCCAAAAGAAATAAAACAAAGGATAAAGAACAAGAACATATTATATATTTCCAATACATTCACATTTTTTTGCATAAACTAGTAAGTCGTGGCGTTGGAACGCGGCGGCTAACCGCTGACGTTTCACTTTACGATTTACAGAACCCCTCAAATTTTCACATGAATTCATTACATATCTTACACATTCAATAAAATAGAAACAATTAAATTATATTAATAAGAACACAGAACATATATACTTCAATTCAATTAAACTTTGTACCAACAGTAAATTTTTGAATTGTGTACTTTGTACGTAGAAATACACTTAATTTATTTAATATATAATGTTGTTTAAAACATGTTATTTGTTCCTTTACTCCTTAAACGTGTATTTTAAATATAAAAATAAAAACGATGGTGTGGTCGTTTCTGGTGCCGGTGCCAACCACGATGGTCCCAATGCATCTAATGTAAAGAACACCACTATATACTTTAACAACCTTCATTATATCATAAATATAGTTAAACATTTGGTTAACACAACCTTTGATTATTAAATGATTATTAACAATAACAAAGAGTTCTTACTAAGGATAAAAACGCTTCAAAACCGCGGCGTTCCAACCGCCAGACGCTTAGACGAGGTAACAGTTAACAATAATAAACTGTTAGAGGTATACGTAATACGTGAAAACATCAACACATCCAAAAACCAACTAGCAGTCGACATTGTAAAGACTCGGAAAGATCATCGTCAGTTACATCGAATATCACAATAAGTCAGTTGTTTGCTCGTTATATAATGTGGTAGCTAGTTATGTCATCCGGGCGCTGCTCGTGCTTGCTTCTCGCTGTCCTGCCTCGTTCCTGATATGCAAGTGCCAATACAAAACTGCGTTTGCGCAATCAATCCCGCATGTATACCTGTACTCTTAATGGCATAGAAAACCTTACATTCGCTGCGAATTCGTTGTCACTCATTCGCGAGCGATGCACGAACATTTAAGTTTTTACGAAGCGACGAATTCGCTCTAATTGAATAATGCTTGCATTAGATGTTGTTATAATAAGTATATATATTCCTATGTTCAGGCAATATTCAAATACTGACGGTTCCTGGCTAAAGCGCGTTTCCAGCCTTTCGAAGCTTCATACATTCACACAACGCCTCCATTCTGTTTTTGGCTACGTCTATTTGTGACTTTTAGAGGCAAATAATTAATCTTTTGTTTACTTCACTTACCACGAAAGTATTTAAAGGCATATGCCATGAAATTTATGAGGTTTAAACGACATTAAGTTTCTATAAGCATCTTGATAGCAATCTATGTAGAATAAGCTTTTGTGCCAATATAAAAATCAATTCTACGTGTGCTGAAGGGATAAGTCGACTCGAAACGACACGAAATTAATCGCTAACATCAAATTAGGTCTACACATCGATCTATCGCACTAGACTTAAAGCTCGGTACATTAACTCGTCAACGACTACTACGAGCTAAGAGGAGACACCAATTGACTAACTAATTACAGATTCAGGGTTGGTCTTCGAACGGCGTTCTATCTATGAAATTGTTTTGTTTGCATTGGAATAACGTAAATGCAATTGAACACCTGAGTAGATATGAAACATGTTTTGTCATTTTACTCGTATCGCATATTGTAAAAATCTGGGTTTAATGTCTACAGTGATATATGCATAAGGGCAGAACGGAGAATATTGAGAGTCTGGTATCTAAAAATGTTAGGACATCAAAATCAAAAAATCTGTATTAAAAACTGGATGCTCATCAATATTGGACAAATTCGTTAAACACATTATGATTAATATTTTTGTACAAAACATTATCGATGTTAATATCAACTATCTTACGAATAACTTATCTTTGGCTGTTAACTGAATTATCTCCTCGGCTCTTTCAACCGTTTTATTATAAGTAGGCCACGCGACATCGAACCGTACGTAAAGACGATATAATTTACGCGAAACATTCAACTTGTTAATAAATAAGTTCCATAATTACTCGCTATAACATTTTAAAATAATTGTTAGCTATAATAAGTATGAGATATTCACAATCAAAAATTCGCGAGGTGGCTCACCTTCGATGTTCCATGACCCATAAAAGCGTGTTATTAATAATTTTGTGACTTATTAGCTTAAAAGGCAGCAATAGATTCAGCTGACTAAACGTAGCAATTAAATTGGTTCAATAACTTTGCTTAAACATAACATACGAAAAACTTCTTCCTTTTAAAATAATCTGCGTTCTTAGCCTGCTTCTTATTCCGCAGTCAATATCCATATAGATTACCTGGGGAGAAATAATGTACATCGACCGTTGGAGAGAGACCATCCGCCAGTTAGCAGATCATAGAGCGTTATCTCTTTCGCACATCACGGCTATAGTCGACGCTTTTTAAGCAGTGTTCGGGCAGTAAATGTCACTTACAGTAGCACGCAAAGCAACACCTGTAAGTGCAAGCGAGACAAACAGATATTTTTTGTCAACTATACAGACAACGAATGTTGCGAAAAAGAAAGCTCTAAGAAGCTTATATTTTCCAATTCCCAAGCGACGATTTACAGTATTTATCGCCAGGTATTGTACAATTAATTTATTGAATCATTTGTCCTTAAATATATTTCACATGATTGTTGCCTAGCAACTCTTAACTATAGTAAAACCGGATCGCCCCAACTATACGTACCCCGCTTTCGTTGAAGCGATCCTCAATAAAAGCTTTATATTTATTATTTACAAATAAAGAGAGAAGCGATAAATTAAAAATCATAATACTTTCTTAAAATGTTTTTGAAAACTCATTTTGTACTGATATAGGTATATTGTTCAGTTTTGGCAATACATTTTAAGGTAAGCCTTGATTCTTAAAGACAATATTACGATCATAAAATAAAAACGATTATTGCGATTAAATTAAACCAAAATACATTCAAATGAAGAGGCACGGAGTATTTAACTTTAAAATCTTAAAATTATACCCAAAACGTTTAACGCCAAGTGAAAAATAATATTCTAGATGCACAATTAATTACTTAAATAAAGAAAATTCGAGAAACCCTCTGTAGCTAAAGTAAACCCCACCTTTTGCGACTTACAAAAATATTAGCAAAATAACTTACAAAACTTTGGTCGATTATTCGCGTCAATATCGTATTATATTTTACAATAATATATCGAGAACGTGAATTGGTCTCTGAAAATACAACCTTTGTTAAAATATTTGATATTTATTCAAACTTAAGTGGCTTAATTAAGTATTTACAGACAAATTAATTAGTAAGATTTTGAATTTTTTGTAGTTTAAAATGTAAACTTTGGACTTGACTATAATCGCATCATTAGAATTTTTTGTTCCTTAGGTAACTGGCTGCGTTTAATTTAAGACGTTTTTGTCCCGCTACGATCTAAGTATAGTTTTTGAACTACATATAAGAAAGTTGTGTACAGTAAAAATAATATTAAAACATCTCAGAGGTCACTTCACGCCCCCACCGTAAGGGCTACAGTACATCGAATAAAACTTTCACAAAATATTGAATATTTGGTACAGTCGAGTGTACGTTGAGATGCGTGTTAAGAGATTGGGTGCGAGGGTCGCTGAGCTGGCTCCCCTGGAGGTGTTGAGGAGCTGGGATCAGCTCAGGAGTGGTGCCTGGGCCGGCTGGTGTCGTAGGCGCGCACCACATCGGCCTGCGACACGCTTGCGCCTTCCTCTTGAGAAAACGCGAAGCCATCTGTCGACAACTTCACTTCAGTACGTGTACGCTCTACGCACGTGTGCGTGCGTGCGTGTTGGTGTGCGTGTCATGAAGCTCGCTTGTGTATGAAATGTCTATTTTTAGACAGACAGTGCTTAAAGGCTGTATAGGTGTGTAGTATTGGTTGTTTCTATTAATATGTAATGCGATTGAATCACAGACAACTCCCAGACTTCTTAAAAATTTAAATAATTTTGTGACCAAGCTTATGATACAACTTTAACGGTCCAATAAGTGAATTCTTAATAATTGAAAATGTTATTTTGTATCTAAATACTTTTTCTGAAAACTTTAAATTTGCAATATAATCATTTCGTGTCAAGTGTACGTTGCGGTCGCTAGTGTCGCCGACACACAACTTGTACCGAACACCGTGAGATTGATGGCATATTGCAACTTTATTTACATCCAATTAACTTCAATTCATAACCAAGTCCGTTACTCTGTCTTGCCCAACTGTGTGTCTTTAAGTGTTTTGTATGCGCAGTGTATGGTGGATGATGGATGGTGGTGGTCACGCGTCAGCTGTGTGTGGGTGGTTGGTGGTTGGTGGTGAGTGGCGAGTGGTACTCACGCGACAGCTCGAGCTCCATGTTGGCGCGCGTGGCGCGGCGCCCGAACACGTTGCGCACGTTGTGCAGCAGCCGCGCCGTCTCCGTCAGGCTACCATCGCGATGTAGTATTGATACTTTTTAGTTTATCGCACAACAAACGGTCGTATAAAACGATTTCATTTCATCATTATCTTTCGTACTTTTTAAAGAAAAAAATTACGAAATCTAAATCGTGATACATCTTGAGACTTTCAAACTTTAATTAAACGACAGTAAACCAAACCAGTTGAAATAAGAAAAAGGAAATGGTTATGTTGTTATGTCACCAAAAAGTCCATCAATACTAGATCCCAATGCACGTACTAACTACAAGCGATGTGAAGCGTCATGCAAAGCCGTGCCGTGCCGCTACTCTACTAGGAACGAGGCATACATAGAACAGGAAAGAGATAGTCGAAAGAAAGAGTCAATACAATTCTATACCAAGATAATTAAACTACAAGAGAGTCGTTACATATTTACAATTTAAGTCACTCTTTTTTTCTTATATTATTCGTCAGTCTATTCAAACTTGAATAGGCCACCCCTCTCTCTCATCTATAGCTTCACTGCTCTACGTAAGCCTCCGAGCTGGGCCCAATGCCAGGTAAGCCATCCAATGGCTACGTGTTGGGTCCAGCTCGTAGGAGGTCGGCGCATACTCACACTGCGCGAGCCGCACGAGCGCGTGGCCGGCGTCCGCGCCGCTACAACACACGCCATTAGTATTGCCCTATACACGCTACAACGGTGTTGCCACTTCAAATTTTTTTAATCACATTTTTGTTTCGTTATCTTATAAATACATTATATATGTTTTTTTTCCGTTATGTCATTTTAGTATTTTGTTTGTGTTGTATCAAATTGCCAATTAGCTAGCAGCGGTATAAAGGCGGTATGAGCTACCAACACCTTGCTATAGTATACCAGATATATTTATATAGCTATTCGAGCAAACCAGCCTCCCAAATCGCGATTACATTTACCCACAAAAAACTAGACACTTGTAAATCAACAATTTATTTATAAATACAATACAAATTCACTCTCTTCCTTAGTCATAAATAAATCATTTCAAGATGGCGGATGACGACATCTCATTTGAGTATATATTATAAATTGATGATTTTAAATTTGTAGGATATTAGTTACGAAAATAACATTTTAAAATGTATTTGAGAGTATTAACTATTAATCAACGAACCATCCGCCTTCACGAAATACAATCATCACATTGTACACGAAAAAACTACGTAAAACTTGTACCATGGCGCTGTCTTCGTAAATAATTACTCCTAACTTTAAAAAGAAAAAATAAATATAACAAAATTACAAAAACAAAAAATGATTGTGACTTTTACAATGGAATAATAGTAATGGAAGTCTAAAGGATCGTAACGTGCAAAATAATGGAAAAAGCGAACAAGCTCCTGGAACATTCACAGACGCTACTTATATGTACTTACATGTTTCGTGATATTTACAAGATATACGAGCTATTAGTTCAACGATTACGATACTAGGGCCGCAGAGATGCTGTCGAGATCTTGATCTAATCGACATTTAATTTTGAATGATGTTTTTTTAAGGTAGATGGCGCTTCTTTATAGATTTCGCTAATCGTGAAATGAAAAGGTTATCTCTTTAAATTTATAATTTAGTCAAGCTCTGACTCCGTAAATAATGGCTACCTTTTGGGATTATTTGGTCGCTAATTCCATAATCTTACTCAATATAAAAAGCATTATTTTTAAAGAAAAACAGCGGTATTTAATAACAATAGCGTGATCGTTGAACCTATAGAATATGCTGGATAATTCCAATGTTTAAATTTATAACGTTTTGTATTTTATAACACACATTAAATCTATTTTAAGTAATTCAATTGTATTCAAAATATTTTCATCATTAATATATATTATTGGCCCGAATAGTGGAACATTCAAGAGATTTATGTATTGTTTAAAATGATATGTATCATGAAACTTGGATTTCCATATGCTATTTTATATTCAATATGCTTTTTAAAGGAATGAAATCGCATATATAAAGAATATAATACTTTTTTATTGCAATAGACGACTTACAAGCAGTTAAATCGTTACCGGCAAAAGCGGAAAGTCCTATTTTCTTTTATAGGAAATGATAAATGCTAAAACGTAATGTTAGCCCATATTCCTCAAATCCTCATGAACTTTTCCAAGAATTGGCTGTAACCAATTTAAAATATTACGCCTAAATATCTCTTCAAAGTTTCACTATCCGAGGCAAATCTTACAAATTTAGGAACATAATTTCTAGTATTTATAGTTTAACGAAGTCCACACGGAATTCCTTTTAATTAGTTTGAAAACGTAAGGTTCCCTGGAGCGGTGAGCACGCCAATATCACACGTAAGTACTAGACACAAAGTGAGCAGTTAACATTAACGAGTAGTTAAAAGTCAATAGTAACTAACAATTTATCTAAATGCAAATAGTATTTCATACACAGAGTGCCAATACTGTGTTAATTCATTCGCTAATTTGAAAGTTTTTGCTTTTAAACTCCATAAATTTCTTAAATACATTTATTCATTTTTCTCAACGAATTCATTTGATATTCACAAGTTATTGAATCTTATAACCGATTTATTCAAGAAATATTATCTACAATCAAAATGACGTAATGTCTAAATTACAGATACAGTTCAGTAGCCAATCCAGACAATTTGAACTCTTTCCACTGTCAAAACTGATTAACTGTAGGGTGTCCATGAATATTTGGTTTTTAGAATAAAATGAAACTTAACTTAAAAAAATGGCTTGAACCTTTAAATTTAAACACGGTAATGACACTCTGCATAGTTTATATCAAATAACCAATCTAGCGAATACATTAGTAACAAATTCAACACTACTACACAATACGAATCAGACTTCAACGAGATAAAATGCTCACGGCTACTGAATATCAGTCATTGAATTTGAGACATCTTCAATATCACAATTTTTTGAATAATCATCATATTCCTTAACGTACTATTTAATTTGTCTTCTTCATTCGTTTTAATTCAAATATTTTTTGGAATAATGAACCGTTATTTTATATTTATAAAAATAACATTTTATTCCCTGCCACTATTTTATGTACATAAAAATTATGTGGCGACTGTCTCCCACCAATATAATTCATAAATAATTCAAATAAATATTTACTCTCTAAATCAAATTTAACCCCATAAGGCCACACAAAATATTCTTAATACTGCTTACTAACAATTTTACTCGAATAGATAACAGAATTAGCTATAGCTTGGAAGTAGCCTACAGAAGACAAACAATTACCACTTGACGGTGGAGACGCCGCTCACCACCAGCCGCAGGTAGCGCCAGCGCGACCACCAATCGCTATTTAATAAACAAATATCAAAATATTCACGAAAACCGTGTTCGTATGGAAATCCTCGCGCGTGTCTCATTGTGTACAATGATCTAAATACAGCTAATTAGGAACAATACGTGGAGTATCTTACAACGGACAACACTTACATCGCTGCGAAGACTGAAAGGACATTTTGTCTTAATAAATCAATACAATTTTTTTTTATGTTTATTACATTTTTCGCAATGATTAAAGCCATTCTTCCCAGCGATGTCGTGCTCAAATATATACAATGATAATGTATCCATGATACTGAGCTACTGCAGCCCCGCTTGTATTCACAGAATACGATTTATATCAATACACGTTAAACTCGACAAGGACGCACGCAATACATTATTAATAAAACATATGTTTGTAAATCGAAATTTTGATTGAATAAATATAAAGAGCGAGAGGGGGG
>DWAJ01001334.1:0-23154 GCA_018238005.1 Eurema mandarina | reverse complement strand
CACAATATATCATTGAAAACCCCATCTAGATAGGATAAGCCGTTTCTGAGATTAGCGTGCACAAACAAACAGACAAAAATTCCAAAAATCATTGTTTTGGGTTCTATTGCGTTAACAAAGGTCTCCTATAATATTTTTTCTCATATATCTTCCATGTACAGACAGCGACTCGTTACGTTTTTATTATATGTATAGATATGGATATATTTGTTCTTTAAATAAATGCATTTACAAATGAAACAATTTATACACTAATTTAAATACGGTTCGAAGTTAATTTGTATTTGCATTTTCCTGGGACGTAAAATAAATCTTCCGAAGTGGGATTTGTTCGGAAATGTGAGCAAAACGAAGAGATACCTAAAGCCTAGCTTTGAGTTCTGTCCGTTCTAGTGCTTTGTACAATTTTATTATTGTTTTAGTTTAGTTTTTTGAGCTATTTAAGTTGTAATCATAACTATGACGTCATAGATTAGGATTCAGTTCAGGGTAAAAATATATTGAAATTATGATCATAAATCGGGATTTATTTGTTAGCTAGATGTTGCACTTCGCGTTTCCGTTTCTTTTAGCAAAAAAGTCAATATTAATAATTTTACTAATTGAATTTTTGGCATCAATATTATAGTTAATTATCCACTAATCGTTATTTTAGAAATATATTTCATGTACAGAATTTACTTCTCTATAGATTTATTATAAGTATAGATTTTTAGGCGTAGCAGTTTTAACATATAATAACATATAGTATGTCTAATATAGTGTCCTTGTAATAAATAATATACAACATTATGGATTTGAAACATTTAATATTAAAATATTTGAATCATATATCTATTAAACAGTTCACTAACCGGTGTTACGAACAAAAGGGGTTAAATATTATATGTATTCAAAACAAAATGATGGATGTATGTATATGTCGAGCGAGCTTGCTCATGACTGATAGTCATGTTGTATTCCTCCAGAAATCTGATAAATAGTCCTACGTTGGGTTTTATTATGACGAAGGTATTCCGTAATTCTTGGAAAAATATTGCGGCCATGTGTTGTATCACTGAGTACTATTTATTTGAGTGATTCTTTGTAGGGTTAGGAACTAGTTTTTTACGTATGATTTTGTGTTTTGTTTTTTTTTGTTAGTAATCATCGTGATAGGTCATTTTTGGAAATGGGGAAATCCTACTAGGATAAACATGGACTTCGGGGTACCTACATGTATTATATCGGACTTGTACGCATGATGACACTATGTTAATAGGATACCTATGTATGGACCTTGAAGAAAGGATCATGGACTATGTTGGACTTGCATCGACTAAAACACCACTATATTCCGTCCTATAGTAACCAGTGGGGTCACGGGAACACTGTGGTAGCGTGTAGCCCTAGTACATAATACGATTGTTCTTTAAATCTCCTCTTCACTTTGAACAGATCAAAATTAAGTTTTTTTTTATTTTGAATGGCTTGCCCTCGACCACGGATCGCTTAAAGGTACCTAAGTGACTGCGCGGTCTACGGTAGAGCGCGCTGGAGATTGTATTCCATTGGCTCCAGATTTGTAAATTCTATCAAATCAAATAGTCTTGTTGCTTGTAACGAACCCGTAATCCGTATTAAGAGCTCAAAGCTGAAGCCAATTTGCGTCCAATACAGCGGACCGGTTCTGCGGCTACACGTAATTGATATTTGGTATGCGTTGCTCTATATCTTAGCTGCATAAATGGCGTATTATATGATTCTAAACAGCTTATGCTCTCTATAAGTCAGTAAATATTTTGCTTGTTATTGTATGACTAGCGACCAGACCCGGATTTCCTCGTATATATTATGTATGTAAACGTTATCTTCCTCTTGAATCACTATGTCTGATAAAAAATGCTCATGAAAATCGGTTGTGTAGTAGATTTATGTACTTCAGGACGAAACTTGTCAAAACCATAAAATTGTATATGTATTTCTTGTCCAAAGTGTTTTTCTTCTTTGTTTGTTTTTTGAGGCTAATCAAAGTTTTGAAATTTTACTAATACCGAGTATAGCATTAGTAAAAGCAGAGTATTGCTTGGCTGCAATCATGACCGTATTTCAAGTTGATTTTGATTAATCTATTTCCATTAGAAAGCTACTTCAAAAGCACCCATTACCCACTATCTGATAAAAATTGCGCATGAAAATCGGTTGCGTGGTAGATTTAAGTTTAAAAGTGTATTTCTTGTCCAAAGTATTATTCTTCTTTGTTTGTTTTTTGAGACTAATCAAAGTTTTGAAATTTTAATAATACCGAGTATAGCATTAGTAAAAGCAGAGTACGTATATACTGCTTGGCTGCAATCATGACTGTATTTCAAGTTGATTTTGATTAATCTATTTCCATTAGAAAGCTACTTCGAAAGCACCCAATACCAAACAACATTTATAAATGTACCCGATAAGCTCTTCCTGTTAAGTATAATCTAGGTACCTTAAAATCGCGAGTACCTAGTCTTCCTTCAATACACGATGCTTCGTAATCCGTAGTTTCAATATTACAAGCTCAAAGCTGAAGCCAATTTGCGTCCAATACAGCGGGCCTGGGGTCCGTAGTAATTGGTGTTTGGTATGCGACACTATACCTCCAGCTTTTGAAATGTTGGACCAGTTTTCAAGAGAGCATCCAGCGAGCTCTAGTAATATTTCAATAAAAGGTCGCCTGATATTTCGTTTAGTCAAACAAGATAAATGCGACGTTCATTTCTCGTTTGATAAAAGAACTACTTGTGTTCTAGAATTTTTGAATTCTCATAGAATTACGTAAAAATAATATGCCAGACAAATAAAATAATATTAAATCATGAATTGTACGTTTGGAATAATATCATGATGATTTAAATTTTAAGCTAAAACTAAAATAAAATAGTATGAAAAATCTTGCAGCGGTTTTCATAATCGGCGATGATCAGGAGACTCGCCTGCTCGTTTGCCGCCTTTGTTATGAAAAAAATTGTGCTTTATCGATTAATATTGTAATCTACTACGAGGTGTTACTACCAATTTTTATATGTGCGTGTAGAAGTGAGAAGAAATATAAATAATAGTTCTACATCTAGTCTATGTCCTAGTTCAATATAAGCTGAATTCACGGGTAGAAATTAAACCGAACGGAGCTCGGACACACGTTATGAATTGACGACGTCGTTACCTGCATTTGCATGAAAATAGAGATTAATGCACGACCTTAATATAGAGACGTATAAAGGCACATTGCTATACGAAATACCACATATTTCCTACTAGCTGTTCCCCGTGGGTTTACCCGCGTAGAGCTCGTTCCCGGGGAAATACTGGCATATATAAAGTATCTGTGGTTATTCCAGGGTATCACATATCTACAAACACACACCCATACATACATTTTGGTAAGCTAGTGTGGTACAAGTGGAATTATACAAAAAGCCTGTGACATACAAGGTTTTGACTTCTTAATTCTTATAATATATGGAACAAAGATCGATTTCAATGATCTGTCTTTTTCGTCGATTTAAGCAGACAAACAAGGAAACGTCCAATATAATAAATACATTCCTATAGATTCGAATTTAACGAACATAAGAATATTATACGAAGTATATAAAAAGCAGATAAAATAGACCTCAAATTTTTGAATTTAGACGTCGTCTAAAAAAACATATAAATAAAAAGAAAGACGTGAAAAAACAACATACGATTTATATAAATTATAATCATACACTATATTTACAAAACGAAAAAAAAACATTTGAAAGTAAGTTGCGTATTTTGCGAGGATTTCTCGACCGTCAATATTTTACTGTTCCCTTTTATTACAAGGTACCTTCCTTCGACAACAGTTTGAATGGCGGTCTGTAACGTATAAACTTAAACAATTTCACTTTACTTTGGTACTTAAACAGATGGTATTACGATTCTTAATTAAAGAGAAAGTTAAGTAAAAATCTTTATTGTACTTATACTCTTTTTTCTTAACAGAATCTTTCGATAGTGTTATTTTCGGTAAAACATTTGTATGTCTACTTTTCGAAACTATATGTTATCACGGTATTAAACAGAATTAAATTCGATTAAGTTGTGAGTAAAAGGGTAAACAAACAAATAAGTTTATATTAAAATTATTAAGGTAACCTAACACAATTACATATTATAGGTACCTACTTTGTATTTTTTCTTCCTTAAATTTCTGTCTTAGACATACTTAAACTTATACTTAACTAAAGTTAATTGTTATAATTACACAAAGTAAAAAATTTATGTGTACTGTATATTTATATACAATCATTGAAATTTACGTTCAATGAAAAATCTGGCTAATTCATACTAATCTATTCTTTTCATACTAAAGAAATTGTTAATAAAATACATTAATACATTACCTCATGTTCTACTTAAACTTCGGAGCGGCTGAAGTTTCTCAATAACGGGCATTGTTTGTTTACGAGGCTTTGTTTTGTTGCTAAATATTATTAGTATGGCACAGGTAAACTCCATGATATATTAGTAGGGATAATTGTACGCCTTTACTATAGTAATTACGTGTCTTGTCGGTATTTCGTTTTTAGTCGGTTTTTAAGTAATATGATAAAAATAGTTAATAGTATTATTGTTCTATTACCAATTTTTTTATATACAAACTATTAGTGTTTAAATGTATTGTTATCGTGCAATATTTCCTTTTAGGGGTAGCCTGATAGAAATAATTTTTTACTAATAAGGACGATAGTTACAAAAGATTCAATAGGTGATTGTAATATTATATATGTAATTACAGAATGTTGAATAAATAAATATGTATTTATTTTATAGGTATTTAATATTCTGTAACTCCCTAATAAGGCATTAGGTTTTTATTTGTAGTGCCTGTTAGTTTGAATGTTCTGGAGCGTTTCCGTCAGCCTATAGTGTGAGATTGTACCTATACCTAGTACAAGCATAAAGAAACGGTCTATAATGTTTGTGATATTATTTTACTATATTATACTTTAAGACTAACGATGATGAATTTTGTTCGACATCTTTGTTTTGTTATAAAGCATATTTGTTATAAAGAAATATGTATATAGATTGACTTCCTCGATACAGGCTGAGCCTAGTGAGGAAGTCAACGATGTTTTCGCCTCTGATAAATTCCCTCAGCATCACAAATTGTTAATTTCAATTTTATTTTAGTTTAAAAAAGAATTATTTTTGTATTGTGATGCAAATAAACGTTTTTCATTTTCATTTTCAGCTACTATTATAGTCAACGGTCTCCTTCGGTTCTTTAAAACTCTGTTCTAACTACCTGATCTGAACCTGATCATCCGATCTGATGAACGTGATTTTATCACAATCGCAGACTTAATTGCAACTTCAGGTAATATCTATCATACAATTTGCCACAATGAAAGTATAATAAAATATCGGTCGCAGAATTCGAAGTTGAAATGTGAGCCAAACTAAATATTTGTACGGCAAGCACGTAGTTATTGGATGCTCGAATTGGACACTGTTGAAACGGCTTCCTTCAATCGAGTCTCGAGTTGAGCTTTTCTTTCTTTGTATTTTAGTAAGCAGTGAAATTAATGTTACCGGTAGTTTAAATATATATCATATTCCTAGGAATAGAATAATAAATAGAATTTGACATCTATTTCTCTAGAGAAATAGATGTCAAATTCTTTTAACTAATACTGTATTTTTATTTTTTAGTGACATCAATTATTTCTTACCTGTTTGTGTAATAATTACAAATAATTTTTGTTTTGTTTCTTTTTGTAGCATTACAAGACAATTTACTAAGTGTTAAAATTCTTCTACCAAAAGTAGTGACAAAAATTGTTGGCTTTTACTATTTTACAGCGCATTTTTTAGTATCATTTAACTGCCTTTTTTAATGTTAGATTACTTTAAATAAATGCCTCGTGAGTCGTGACTCTGTGGGGTTTAATCTCGTTACAGTTTAAAAAAAAAGTGTTTATTGCTACTAAAATACAAATTAAAAACATTATAATCAACACATACAAACAGAAACGTAGCTAATGAAACGTAATGCTATCCTGAGAGAGAACTCTCAGGGTAGCGCTGGTTTTCAGATGCCGCCCGCTCCCTGAGATGTTATTTGGGGGTAGGGAGAGAAAGCCATTCCCCATTTATCTGACTTAAACAGATGAGATTTAAAAAAATACTCCTTAAAAAATATTCCTAAAATAAAGAAGTTTGAGATAAGCTTTCTCTACCATGGGATTTTTAAACATATCTTCATACAAATAAACTATGAGGTAATAAATAAACAATTTTAACATAGATGAAACCGCTGATCAGAATTAGTAGCTAATAATAATCACTCGCTATACCCACGGGAAAACGATACGATTAAATTTGTCCAACACGTGCTAACATTAATAACCCAAATTATTCCGTTAGATAATAACTGAGTTTGTATTTGGAAATAGCTATAATAACGATACATGAATATCATTAGGCTGCATTAATATGAAGCTAGTTTAAATGTCAAGATATTATAATATAAAACTTTTAATATTACTTGTCTAACGGCCAAATTCATACGCAAATTAAATTTAAGCACGCCTCGTAATTTTGACAGAATTGTATGGCGAACTGTCAGATCGGATCGGTTTAAGCCGGAATACTGCGTTTCAGTATTTCGGCGTAAGAAACTTATTCTTAGCGAAATAAAAAAAAAGGATATTTGGCAGCGGTGGGATTCGAACCCACGCCTCCGAAGAGACTGGTGCCTTAAACCAGCGCCTTAGACCGCTCGGCCACGCTACCACTTGGGGCTCAATTGAAAATACTACATTATGTCATAAATAAGTTTTTTTTTTAGAAACAGGAGATAATCTATTTATTTAGTACTTTTCCATTGTTAAGATTTGTAACAAAAAATATAATATCTTTTGAACTTTGGTTAAGATATATTTACTTTAATAATGTAGACACGGAGATAGAAACTTTCATAAAATACCAATATCAGAGGTAAACTTCAAGTTTTGCTTTACAAATAGTTTAAGCGATAACTATCGCCTTTAAGCAATATACAGCGCTAGGAAACACGAATAGTTTATATACGTGTAAATATTATACCATGATGTTAATAGAAATTATTAAGATAATTTAATTTCTTATAGGAAAATATTTTTTAACAAGACTTATTACTTGTAAAAACGAATCAGAATAAAAAGTCATTTTGGGGGAATTTAATTAATGTTTTAATAATTTGCAAACGAATTCTATTGTTCAGAAAACAATAATTTTTTAATAACACTTTTTTTTAATTTTTGTCACAGCAAAAACAAAACACAAGTTAATCCCACAAACCATAAAGTAACCTATAAATTATCTCTAAAAGTCAAAAGCTTGAAATTATACGCCGTAGCAACAAATAGGAAAACTTTATCGTCTCATTACTGTAACACGAACGCATAGCTACGCACACATAGGCACGCTTGCAATCCCTGGACAGACGAGCGAGACGGAGCACAATTAGCATGCGTTAGAGGAGCGCGACCGAGTGGTATTGACCTTCGTCGCGATGACGTCACGAGCGACCTACCTGCAACGAGACGCGGGGTGCGCGTGTGTGCGTGATCCAGACCCTGAAACGCGCGTGTGTGCGTAGTTCCGTTTCCAGACGAGTAAATTGACAGTGTGTGTATGTGTGCGTTGTCTCTGTTATTACAATACGCAACAGGTCTATTATCGATTGCAATTATCTCTATTGTTAACCGTTTATTCATTGTATTAACATATAAAATATGTTTATGCTAGTAAGATTGCTGTTTTTACTACATATAAATAAAAATTATTTGAAGTTATAATGGTGATTGTATATAAAATAAAAAAAATATATCTTAAGAAACTTTTATTATCTAATTAGAGTATTTACAAAAGACTGTTTTGAGTATAACACAATAATATAACTGTGTTACCAAATTGTCTTAAAGATTTGACTTATAATGAAAAGCAAGTTTAAAACTAGAAAAATATATAACTCCATATCTTAAAGAAAATTATTCAATTGAGCAGTATGTTTATAATATAATAAACTACATTATTTTCATTATCCCTTAGATTGCATAAAATATCTTGCGACAAAGGAATGTTTATAATAATCAAGAAATAATTAAACATTAAGAAGTTTTGACGTTACAAAATTCTATATTTAAACGACAATTTAATCATAATTATCACATTTATTAAGTAATTATTAGTCTATATTGTTTTATTTTAAGACTCATTGACAGCTAATGGTGTAATATGTTAATTCTCATAATATACCGCTAGATGGCGCTATTTTGTAAAATATTTTTACAACTAAATTGTGATATAAAACTTTATTTATTATATTTCATTCGCGAAATACATCATAATTATAGCGAACAACCTAAAAATCTAATTTTAAACAATAACAAAATTATTGTAGTATAAAAAAATTATTGCATCTAATTTATGGCATTTAATTTCAATAAAAAAATATAAAAAATCTCTATATGCAAAATGAAGAATATCTTATTCTATAAACATTCATTCTGAACGTTGAAATATTTTTATAAGCAACATTCTCTTTTATATTTCACGCACAAATAATAATCGAAATACATAGGTATACAAATTCTCAATAAAAGAATATTTAGTTTCCTCAGAAGAAAGCGTCTATATAGTACAGGTACTATAGAAATAACAGAGACAAATCTTGCTATTTTCAAAAAATTTGACATTAGTATTTAAATTTTATAGAAAGATGATTATTATTTATTAAATATTGAGAAATAATATTCTAGATGTTTCTAGTTAAAAGGGAATCTTTTAACGGTTCATAATAAAGTACGTAAATTAAAAATAACACAACCTTAGCAGAGGAATTTTAAACTAAAGAGGTTTCACATTTTGTGCGACTTATAGAAATACAATATAGATATCTTCATAGAACGGTATTGAACTCCCAAAGGTATATTCATTTGAACCGTTACTTGTGCTAATAATTAAAATGCGTACTGTTTTCTCCTCTTTGGATCGTGACGAAATGACAGGCGACAATGACCAGACGGATCACGGATC
The DNA here is from genome assembly GCA_018238005.1 of Eurema mandarina. Classification (NCBI taxonomy): domain Eukaryota; kingdom Metazoa; phylum Arthropoda; class Insecta; order Lepidoptera; family Pieridae; genus Eurema; species Eurema mandarina. Next base: position 14,082 of record DWAJ01001334.1, on the reverse strand, counting down.
ATGGAAAAACAAATTCAAAGTTTACCGTAACCATTGACACAAGAGAAATGTCACTTTTATTATACGGCAAAATTAAGAAGGTCGATTTCCATATGTAAGAGTTAATAAGAAAATATACTTAACGCGACGTACTTTTTAATTTGGTCGCGTTGCCAGCTGTCAAATGTCACAACTTTTTATATGAACTTACGCTTACGAGTCGGATTTGCAAAAAAAATAAAGGAAACTACAACAGTTGTTAATTTTTAGCATAGAAACGGCTATAGATTTAAAAATAGATTGATATAAGAACGTGTTTTTATAAGACGATTAAACTGAATGTAAGTTTTGAAGAATTGGGTTTTGAATTTAGATTAAGGTAATATATTTGAAGCTATTACAAAGCAAGCTAATCACAGTACTTCATTATTTATACGTCCAAAAATTAAGAAAACTTTCCCGTATACCGTGACAAAAATCGATTTGATACTTTATATAAAATACTTCTTTTTTAATTCAAGAACACGCCTCACACTTGACCAGGCCAACTTCGTCGCAATTCATACACTTTAGAGCGACGAATTCGGCTGTAAAGTGATTTCTGTGAAGGCTCTTCTTGGAACCGTTGCAGATTCGACACGGAAGCAGGCGGAAACCGCCGCACATTTGACAGGTGTTGCACGCGTCAGGGCTCTGGAACAGATAATGTAATTTTATTGACACAGATTATACGAAACTTGTTACGATTATCACTTTTATAAATAGAAGACTATTTTTATTGTATTAGGGCTGTTATTGTGTGTACGAATATTATGTAGTGGTACAGTTTTTTAGATTGTGGACGGTAATATTTAATTTTACTAAAGGGTTCTGCAAGTTCTTGTACTAATAAAGTGCCACATTTTTATATAAGCGAGTATGTGATGCCCGTGACTCCTGTAGGGAGGCAAATTGAACACAGTGGGGTAGTGAAGAAAGAAAGAAATATTTGGTTCCCTTTAAGTCCTAAAGTCCTTTCTCCGAGGCCCATTGGTAACCTGGAGGAACACTTTAAAATGGTTATACGACATCGTACCTTTTATTGATGAATAAAACATAACGAAAAACATATGCGAATGAAATCCCGGTAGTTAATATTCGATTGAGCTAACATTACGATAACATGTTGAAAAGCAAACATTGTTTGTGTATAGCCAACATATTTGTTCAAAACGATTTCAATTTGGCTCGCTTTGTTTGTTTTTTACCACATTCAATTTAATATGTAAATATATTAAACTTTGACGGCTGAGATTTTATAGATTTTGATTAACAATAATGACTGTTATCGACTATGAAAGCGGTATAGGATTTAAAATTTGAATTTTCTAAAAAAATCTAAGTTCGTTGAAGATACCTGGATACTAAGATAATCATATAGATGAAGATATTCAAATAGGCCTTATTTTGCTATTGTTATGAATAAATCACAAAAAAAACCTAGGTAAACTTGCGCAATCTACGTCTGAAGTCCAAGGGAGAAAAAATTCTTATTAGCTGATAACGAACTGTTGGTGTTGCCAGCATTTGAGAAATTCCTTGAATTTGGGTCAATTTTGCACTACAAACATACAACCTTTGAAAATTTATTAAACTGTTATTTTAACTAATATAATATAGATTTTTTATTTCATTTTCTTCGACAATTTTGTTAAGAAGAGAAAATTACACTTCACATAAGTTTCTTAAAACCCTGTTTATATTGCTAGTTTTAAATTTTTCACGTACAGTATTGAACGATGTTACAACGAAGAATAGATATGGTGATAAAATCATAGTATGAGATGTTGTTTGTACTGTCATACAATAGCGTGGCTAATTGAGTAAGAATCAATTTGGTGTACACACAACCCAGCCTTGTGCTAACAGCCAATAATGTGATCGGTCCAACGTACCGACATCAGAGCAAAAATAAGTTATACAAGTATATATATGCATTGTACCATCATTACATTGTATGAAAAGTCCCTATTTTCTGTCTGTCCCTAGTAAGATTAAATCTTTAAAATTACGAAACCGATTTTCATGCGGTTTTCTTAATAGATAGAGTGATTCAAGAGAAAGGAACTTACAAGTTTGAATGTAAATTTACACATTTACAACAGTTTGAAAGAATACGGTTTAATATAATTGTAAGAAAATTAAAGTACCTCTAACTTTAACTGATATATTTACAGAAACATAAGGCTATATTAAAATAACAGGCCAATATTGTCTATAGGTTAGTTATTTTAGTAGACATAGTTTTTGATACTTACAATAAATGAAACTTACCTTATAAGGCTTCAGCATTTTCCTCAGCTCACCGTTTTCGTTGAGTTTTTCAACCGTATCAGCGTCCTGGAAATAAAACAAATTTGTTACGAACCAATAGAAAAGTTTTCCGCATCTTGAGATTTCATTAGCATAATGCCAAATTTAGCCCAATTTGCCATTGTTTTGGGACTATTTATCAATATAATCTATACTTCTTCACTAATAATATATTTTTGAGCGTGTATATTTGTTACTTCTAAACGGATAAAGCGATTTAAATAAATTTAATATGGAGTTAGTTGACACCCTTGACCATATATTACGTTTTACTATCTTAAACCGCGGGTTAACACAGGGCACAGCTACGGGAAAGCTCCTCGAGAGAGTCGTAGCATCCCGTATCGTCCGGCACCTGCAGACGGAGGGCCCCGACTTGGCCAGCAACCAATTCGGTTTCCGGGAGGGCCGATCGACGCTTGACGCGATCATGCGTCTGAAAGCCCTCTCGGAGGAAGCGGTTGCGGCCGGCGGCGGTTTGATGGCGGTGTCGCTCGACATCGCCAACGCTTTCAACTCGCTGCCCTTCTCCTGTGTTAGAGAGGCACTGCGCTATCACCGCGTGCCTCTCTACCTCAGGAGACTAGTCGGGGACTACCTGCAGGGCAGGTCAGTCGCGTACGTCGGGCGGGACGGCCGGGTCGTCCGGAGGCCCATGACTAGAGGTGTTCCGCAGGGGTCTGTCTTAGGACCACTCCTGTGGAGCATCGGATACGATTGGGCGCTCCGAGGAACTCTCCCCCCGGGCCTCGACCTCGTGTGCTACGCAGACGACACGATGGTCACGGCCCGCGGGGAGACTTATGAGGAGGCAGCGACGCTCGCTCGAGAGGGCGCACATCAGATGGTTGGGCGGATCGAATCGTTGGGCCTGAGGGTGGCCCTCGATAAAACCGAGGCCCTGTATTTCCACGGGCCTCGGCGGAGGCCACCCGAAGGTGCCAACGTCGCCATCGGCAGCGCTCGGATCGAGGTGAAGCCCCAGATGAAATATTTGGGACTTCATCTCGATTCGAGGTGGAACTTCCGGGAGCACTTCCGGCGGTTAGTGCCAAAGCTGACCGCCGCCGCGGGTGCCCTGGGAAGGCTGCTGCCGAACGTGGGAGGACCGGGCCTGACATGCCGGCGTCTGTACACCGGCGTGATCAGGTCCATGGCCCTGTACGGTGCACCGGTGTGGGTCGACGCTCTGTCGCGCCCGAATAAGGCCCTGCTGCGACGTCCGCAGCGGGTCATGGCAGGCAGAGTGGTACGGGCGTACCGCACCGTGTCGCACGAAGCGGCGTGCGTTCTCGCCGGGACGCCCCCGTGGGACCTCGACGCCGAGGTTCTCGCGGAGGCGTATCGGCAGCGCGCCGCACACAGGGCAAGGAGGCGGGGTGGAGAGGGTCCTCCCCCGGGCGAGGCGGGTGGGTGGCGAAGATCCGCCCGCAACCGTCTGATGTGCAAGTGGAGGGAGAGGCTGGACGAGCCGTGTGCGGGCGAGTGGACGGTGGCGGCTGTTCGCCCCGTCCTCAAACGCTGGGTGGACAGGCGCCACGGTACACTCACCTACCGGCTGGTGCAGATCCTGTCGGGGCACGGAAGCTTCGGCAGGTATCTGTGCCACATAGCCGGTAGGGAGCCGCTGCCCGCGTGTCATCATTGCGCGAGCATGAATGACACCGCGGAGCACACGCTCACGGAATGTCCAGCCTGGGTGGTCGAGCGAGCGTCGCTGTCTCAAGTGGTGGGCAATGACCTCTCCTTGCCGGCTGTGGTGAGAGCCATGGTCGGTGACGAGAGGTCGTGGCGGGCGGTTCTCTCCTTCTGCGAGTCTGTCATGTCGCAGAAGGAGAGGGCGGAAAGGATCCGGGAGGCCGACCCGCTCTCGGATCCTATCCGCCAGAGGAGGCGAGGGCGGAGAAGGAGGGCGCACCAAAACGCTCTTCTCCTCCAGCCCTAGTGGGGGTCCCGGGTGGCGTGGACGGGGGTCCGCGTCGCCCACCAAATGGGGCTCCTGCGCCTGTTGTGGTGTGTCTGGTGTTCCGGGCACACCACGACGTGGAGGGGGCGGGACAGTTGCTCTTCCTGTCTCGCCCCACTGGAGGAGGCGGCCGCATCGTTAAGCGGCCGCCGGCGCCTGGCGGGCCTGCGGAAGATTGCTTCGTGCGTCCTCAGCAGGTCCGCCCCCCGAAAGGGTGCGCGACGGAACACCGGTGGGTTTTAGTCGGTAGTGGCCGATTTTAGGCGAGTCCGACATAACCGCCTCCTTCTCCCCCGAGGAGGACGCGGTATCCGTAAGAGGATTTCCCCCGTCAAAAAAAAAAGCTTTCTAACAATTTTTTAATGGTGCTAAACTCACGAATTATGATAGTATTAAAATTTACGAGTTGTTTCCCATCACTATTATATAAATACAATTGTAAAACTATTAAAGACTAGTAGTGCTCCGCGTTTATTATTTTCTAATACAGACAATTGTTGATTTAAAAGAAAAATAGACATCTAACTCGGTATTTTAATTGCATACTATACTTTATGCTTATGCTTTAATATTGAATATTACAGTTTTTTAAGAGTAAACGGTAGATCCCCAGCTATATAATTCGATATCGCAATGTGCACTTCAGCTGGCGGTCCCTTCCATTCCACGTGGAAACTTTTGAACATTTTTGCGACCAACGACTCCATCTGAAGCTGCGCTATACGCCTTCCTGCAAAGAAAAATTTTTTTGGTTTAATCTCACTACGAAATTACTTTAGTAAAATTTCTGATGCGTTTATATTTCGTCTCTTATAAGACATCTTTTGTTTCAATTGATGTCTATTTCTTAAAATCGGATCAGTAATACGCACGACAATGGAACATACAGACATATTATGTATTGCCAAAATCATTGTACTCCTTCCCTTGTACCTTCCGTTGTTGGGTAAAAATAAGCATGTATTCAATTTTTATTATATTAATGCTACAAAAAAAAATTGTTATTATAATTTAACTCATAGTTACACACAAACACCACAGTCTTATAGTTAAGAGTTATAAAGCTTTCTCAGCTGAAGTGTGTTTTTTGTTGATGGTAGTTCATTTCATGTTTTAGACTTGGTGCTAACTGTAGTGAGGGTTATAAAACGCTATGTTACCAATGCAGCTCCTTGTTCCGAATCCGAAAGGATTGTAGGTGAAGGGGTGCGCGCTGGTATAGTGCAATGGATCGGTTTTGTCTACAACCCATCGTTCAGGGATGAATTCCTTAGCTTGTGGATATTGATGCTCTTGCTTGCAGAGCGCGCCGTGGTTCAGAATCACGAATGTCTGTTAACATTGTTTATATTATATGATTTTTTTAAGAGTTAAATTTATATCAATACTTAAATTTTACCTATACATCTTGTTTTTACCTCTATCGCAATTGTTATTATTATTTTGATCAATTTCTTATTACCCAGTATTATTTATTCTATTGTCATATAATATCAACTCTGTACATTAATTGACGTATGATATCACAAAATCTAAAATATTGTTATGTAAGAAATAAGCCAACTTTTTCATCAACCAACGAGTACAATATTAGATCTAATGTTAATCAGATAAACATGAATTAGCTAAAACACTCACGTCCTTAGGAACAGCGTAGCCCAAAACATTATATTCCTTTTGAACTTTTCTTAAATTTGCTGGAACAACAGGTATCAGTCTTAATGATTCTTTGATGCAAGCCTTTAGATATGGTAAATTTGGATCTCCCTCTATTAATTCTTCTCTTAGTTTCTTTTGTTTCTCTGGATTAGTTGCCAGGAAGTAAAATGTAGATAGCATTACGTTGCCAACCTGAAAATAAACATTTATCAAGTATCCTTAAATATATTCTATAATAAATATACTGTAATAAATCCACTTGGATTTATTACAGTTAAAAACTACTGAGTGAGATTAAATGAAATTTTTCATTTTTTTTTTATTAAGATATTCTACAGTATAGCATTTATGAAACTAATTTTGTTTAAAAATAATATGATTATTGAAATACAAGAATTATTTACATATATACCCCTATTTCTTTTTTGAATTCATTATTTGGTTAGAATATTAATTATAATAAAAATAGTACCGTATCAACGCCTGCAAACAGAGAGTCACCTGCCATGAGGTGAGCTGTGTTTTCATCAATATCCAAAAGCTTTTCCAGAATACTCTTTTCTACATCCGCCTTTGCGGGTTGACTATTTAATTCTTTAACTCTTTCTCCTATAAAATATTTTGTTAAACTGAAAAAAATGGGATCAACATGACTATTAACTGTTAACGAGATGATTATGAATGATAATATTTATATCTAAGTTTCACATAACTTAGGTTTTGTGTAAAATGTTTTGAACTAACGTAACTTAATGATCTACCTCTCAAGGAATTGAAAGCATTTAAAAATATCAATAATACATTTCCATACTCACTCCCACTGTTCTTCATAAGACTTCATGGCCTTTTTAAAACTTTTCGTCGAGAAATATCGCCATAGATTAGGTTTTAAGTCCAATTCTTCGGCCATATGGAAGACTTCTTGAACATTGTGAATTAATTTCCTTACAGGGGAATCTAAAGGTAGATTGGGGTCGAAACAGTTTAATCGTTTTCCTAAAGCTACTACTGCGACTGCTTCTAATGACCAAGCTGCCATTTCCTTTCTCATTCCTCCGATGACCATATTTTTCTCGTCCAGTTGGGTACTTAACCTGCAAATTTAAAAACATTGATATAACTATTCTGATGTCTTGCCATATTTAATTTAACATTATAACGTAAACCAGGATAAGAAAAAGTTCAAATTTGTTTTATTGGAGAAAGGAATATTTCTGCTATAATTAAACGTAATTATACCTTGATAACCAATATTATATTAGAATAAACAAATTCTGATAGAAGTTCACTTTCTCCAGAAAATATTTCAGTTTTGGAACCTATTAAAAATGTTAAATTAGTATAGTTTTCGAAATTAATCATTGTACCTTTTAACCATGTCTTCTGATACCTCGTCGAGGATACTGGAGTATAGTTTAACCCGTTTTGGCTGTAACATTATGGGGTTCACTTTGGATCGTAAGTTTTTCCAATTCTCTCCATGTCTGAAACGTGATTATTAATTATTTTTAATATATCTAGTATAAATCTTCTATATATATAAAAGGAGAAACTGACTGACTGACTGATTGACATATCAACGCACAGCCTAAACGGCTAAGCGTAGACACTTGAAATTTGGAAGGGACATAGCTTAGGTACCGTAGAGGTGCACTAAGAAAGGAATTCCCGAAAGTAAACTTCAAGCTTAGTTGCAACAGGATATTGCAAAATTCTTACGGGAACGGGATTTAGCGAGGGTCAAAGTTTATATGAAAATTTGAAAAACCACGCGGACGGAGTCGCGGGCAACAGCTAGTATAATATAATACAGATCGCTTAAAACACTTGTAAAAGTGCGACTACGTCCGATTCTAAGCGCCAAAGTAATATGGAAACGGGAAGAAAAATAGTCGGTTTATTTCGGTCTTATTATCTTGTTTCGGTTGGAGTAAATTTCGTCCTAGCCTTTTTTGGCTTAATATAACGAGTACTTTATTAGTCGTTGAATTAAACATACCCACTCATTAAACCTCGCTAGTGATAGAAATGTCTGGAAGAATATGTTTTGTAATATATTATGTCATGTGACTTTTGTAGGAAATTGTACACTGGGATGTAGACGATATTAATAATTCGAAAACTCATATCATCAATAATATAAAATAGTTTGTAACTAACACAAGACTGAAAAACATGTAAGTTGTGACTGTATTTCTGTTTTTTAAAAAATATTTGAATATTAATTCATATTATTAATCATCGGGCTGAAAAAGAAATAGCTGAAGTGCATATAATTAAAATTGATGTAGTTCGTTTTCCTCGTATGAAATACATTGATAAGAAAATTCATTGATCAATCAGTTTCGCTGCAATAATTTATTAACACTGAAATAAGCAACAAAAATTAACAGTTTAATTTAAAACTAGGTCCAGTTCTTATCGAGCATGAGTTCCCTGCATGGTCTCTTGGTATGTCGAGGGTTCGGCATATTGGGTGGGGGAGGGGGCTCATTACTGGGTGAAGCTAATTAGACCGGAGGTTAGTCTCATCCGAGGATTATATGTATGCATGTGTATTTAACCACGTTAAAAATAACGGCACGTTGAAATATGCTTGTCGCGTAATACATATAAAGATTACTTTGCTATGCTTCACGAATGGAGTATTTAAAGTAAAAAACAAAATATTTTATCATTTCCTCTAATCATATAGCGTAGAAGTAGACAATCAGGCGGCAGTTTGTTTTATAGTATTTTATTTATTATTGAGTAAATATATTGCTTTATTTTATGTCTTTGCACGGTCGTTTATAGTGACCGAGACCTTGTCGAAGTAATTGAACGGTATCGCTGATAAGAAACGTACTGGTTTTAAAGATAAACATAAACACATATATTGTAACATCAACGAATAAAAAATTGACCATTGTTCTTTGCTTTAGAGTAAATAAAAAAGGGCTAGTTTTAAATTCTCCTCTATTTATATTTTATTCATGAGGTGAGATTTAATAATACTAGAATATCTACTACAATTAAAAACCAAAAAAAAAGAAAAAGAAAGAAAAGATACGTAATAAACAATTGTCTCATATTTTATGTTACTCGGGTGCAATCAAAAATCAGCGCTGCGACGGGTTACGCTGAGAGCACCATTTCCATCCGCAAACATCGAAAATATTCATTTTTTTACATTTAACTTGTTAGTATTTCTTTTTTGGATGTGAATTTTTTTCTTCATTTTTTTGATTTACTTACTCAGTGACGAGTCCCGTTGACTCTGTCGGGCGTCTGTTGGGGTTTTTCTCGTACTTTTTTCTATAATATTGTAGAGACATAAACGCTGGTCGATCCGGCATAGCATCCTCACCGCGAAGAATCTTAAATATAATAATTAAACCTATATATTATATGCTATAATCTCCGAAGCTCTTATAGTAACAGTAAATAAATGCGGAGAAAGGGGGTCGTAAAGCTGTACCACTGGATGACTGGCCAACCGTTAGGACCCAATTGTTCGATGTCGAGAAGTTGTATATATTCTCTAAGTCTCGAACAAATGTTATGAGCGAGATATAGAACTCGGCACATTAGAAGCTGCGGCTAGTTAAGCAACAATACTAAACACACCGTTACAATCTACAAAATATAGTTTAAATCAACATACCGTTTATAACAACTCCCTTTAAAAAAAATTACATTTCTTAAAACAGATTAGAGAAGAAAACGGTAAAAGTGAGTGGGATTAAGATTTACTTAGATTTAATTTGAATTCTTGTTTTCAGGAGCGACTGACAACAACCACAGGTATTCGTCGGCGGGCTCTCGACAGCGTAGTTCATAGTAAACTTACCTTTTCTATCGACGCTGGATCGTAAATATGAACAATTAAAGCTGGCAATCCAAGAAACTTCACTTTTACAATAGGCCCATATCTTTCGTATAGCAAATCGAATATTACATTCTGCGTATTATGTAGGGAACCTAAAAACAATGAATATGTTCATTAAATACACTTAATATTCACGCTTGCTTGCTCATAAATTCCTTTAAATTTTAATGTGTATTGTGACCGTGAATGTCAAGAAGCTGGTATAATTTTAGTTTCAATTGTTTCTGATTAGTTTATTGACGCGTTTGTAATTTGCTGAAGTGGTCTCTTTCAAATAAATTAGATACTATTCATTTTATATTAGAAGTATCAACAGATTTTTCTTTTCTTGACGAATTTAATTTATTTAGTCCTATTTTAATTTATGTGTAATACTTATGTAGAATTATTTTTTTCATATTTTGCCTTTTGGAATAACAAAGTAATTCAAAGCAAGAAGTATATATTATTTTAATAAGGTATAGTAGGTAATGTCAATAACTCGTTCGGTTTTATATATTTAGAACGAAGGTGATTTGTGTATTATAGCAATTTTAATATTAAATAAATTCTCATCTTTATTATGTTGAATGCTTACAGCTTACCTCCAGGTAAAAAATGGTGAAGCTGTCCTATAACTGGCAATGAAGATGGACCCGGTATTTCTTGCCATGGTTTCAACTCGGCGGTGTTTTGACCCACAACACTAGCGTGGGATACCTGAAATCTAAATTTATATTACTAATACTCTAGTGATAAATTATATTCAAATAAGTTCTAGATTTATTTTTCTGTGAATAATTTTATTTCACATAATGCAGATTCCTAAGCATACTTAAACACATTTTTAGCACTTCAAGGTTACGAAAAAAACATTACTGTATTAATATATTTATTTGCACATAAAAAAACAAGATAAGAATATACATTGAAAATAAATACACATACTATATTCATGTATTAGCACTAAAAGACACAGGTTAAGAATTTCCATTGAAAACATCTGTGATGTGTTTACATGATTGAAAAATACTAATACTACGTTTAAACATAGTTTGCCTACCTTACATGTTGTACGCTAAGGTTTAAATTCCAAACGACGCGTCTTAAACTGTTCATATTCTCTTATCTATTGATATAACCAAGAATTTACATTAAACTACAAAGCAATAACACGACCGAACTCAACGTGACTTATCACACAAGTGATATTTTTAGCAATTGCCGAAATTTTATTTAAATTTTCGTTTATCTCACACCTGACCGGTTTTGGAGGTTACGTGATTTTGTTTTTATTGTGAATTTTAGTTTACATTTAAACAGATTTGTGTTCTTTTTTGTTTATATTGTTTTTGCTTTATTTTCACCGGCCACAAATACACAAATTTGTATAGACTAAGAACTACACGAAAGTTTTTGTCATTCCCATAAAAAGGATTTAAGAAATATATGGTGGTATAAGAAAAATAAATCATTAATTGTAAACATGTCATTAAAGATGTTATGTTTTTTTTTCATGGGCGAAATTTTACGTATACCTGGGTGGAGATAATAGAAGTACTAATAAGTATTTTTAGAAAATAGAAAAATAATTTCAAATAATTATATTTAATGCTTTTTAGTTTAATTTGTTTTTTTCCATACACGCGTATATGCTATATCTAATTGTTCACATCTAATAATTTGTTATCAAATAGAAAAGCTATTTGTAAGATAATTTATCTATGGACGTATCCAAAGTGTAAATATAGTCTATACATGTATAAGGCCTGTTCTTATAGACATTAAACAGCTTACATTCCTTATATGTATATCTATATCTATATCTATACTGATATATAAAGCTGAAGAGTTTGTTTGTTTGTTTGTTTGAACGCGCTAATCTCAGGATCTACTGGTTCGAATTGAAAATTTTTTATTGAATTGACCATTTATCGAGGAAGGCTTTAGGCTATATAACATCACGCTGCGACTAATAGGAGCGAAGATATAATGGAAAATATGTAAAAAACGGGGAAAATTATTCATCTTTGAGGGCTTCCTTTGCGTGCGCTGCGAAAACGGTTCAAGATACAAAAATAATATGTATGAAAGAACTATTCCTCTTTAAATGATCTAAAAAAAAGTCCGCGACGGTATATGTCTATCTTCTAAGGTTGACTAACTATAACATAATAATAGAAATAGATCCGACGGGGACGAAGTCGCGAGCAACAGCTAGTTCGAGATATATTTATACGTATTAAATTTATTATCCATCAAGCTGACCTGTAAAACAAAATAAAGTTTTAAAAGCTCTCGCCCCATTTGATAACTCAACTGCATAATGTAATATTATAATCACGAAAAAAATAAAATACTTGCTTTTGATTTATGCATATGAGGCATTAATATACAATTTTTTTAGTTTCATGAATATCGAAAACGGTGTGCCGCGTGATCCGTTCATTCAAAAGTGTTCTAGAACTTTGAAGGTGTTTTCGAGGGCTTTATTATAAAAGGTACATTAACTTAACCATTAATCCAACTAAACATAAAAGTGGTCCTTGGTGGCTGACTTTATTGCATAGCGATAAGAAATTTAAAAAGCAGCCAATGTTTTAGTAGGATTATCAAACTTAAAATTAGGAATATTTGAATCATTTGCTCAAGAATATCCAAGGAGAATCACTGAAATAGATATTTGCGTAAACAGTGGCACGGTTAATAGGCAACATTATAATTTATTTTATATTTTGGTATCGACCGAGAACAGATTAATTAATGCCAGTCGCGTGCTTTTACTGTGAAGTATGTTGTATTGCAATCTTTGAAATTGAAATACGTAACTATAAACTAGCAATAAGTAGGAAACAACTAAAGGCATGGCTTTAAAAATGTCAATCTTTTAAGACTTTGTAATGTTCGATCCCGTGTGTGTATGTAGGTATCCCTTTCAGTTCATCCTGTTAGTTAGGCATGACATTTGGAAAAATTTTACTCACATAGTAACCAAATACTAAAAAACCCAATTAATGCAAATTGGACATGAGCTTTCAATAGAATATTTTTTATGCTAAACCGTCGCTAAACCCTAAGCTATTAAAGTATTGTAGGCACCCACAACTTCAAATTCTTTTGAAATCTTTATAGTAGAAGCAACTTCCCGATCCGGTGATAAATTTGATATAGATAAAGATATTTAGTGCGATTGACATTTACAATAATCAAATAAATTGAAACAGGTATGAAAATATTCCGCGTTCAAACAAAAACGTCCGCAGGTGCCAGGTGGTGCGTCACGCGCGATTTTGACGTCATTCTGTTTGTAAATCATCCACTTTGAAGTATAAACGAACTGGTATTTATGTCTGATGCAGCTTATAAAAGTTACCAGTCCAAGCTTTGTCTAACGCTATCAACAAGCGTATGTAGACACGTTAAATAACCTCAATACGAGTTTCATCACAAAATGTCGTGATTTTCGTTAATCGCGGAAATAAATTGATAACACACGACATTTTTGGATGAATTCCAAAACCCAGCATTTGTATGAACACATTTTCGTAATTATGTCTTTTCTTTAACAGTTTATATATGCTGGGTAACCGCTATTTTTAAAAACAAGGCAAATTGTTGGACGCCCGAGACGGTTCGGGAAAATTAATTAAACAATTAATTTAATGCTTCAATCGAAATACTCTTGTTATAATGAGAGAAGTTCTGGAGATTGCGCTAACTGTTATTAATCTAACAAATCGCTTGCGATGCGAGATCCGTACCGCCGCTATCATAGCGCGCGTATTGCAGATTCTCGATAATATAACGATAAATATCCCGGGGCTGTACCGTGTTTACCAGCTTGTCATGTTTAGCAATTATTGTTTTATGTTTTGTTGATGTTTATGTCGTTAATGGATCATAATAAGAAGTCTGTTGTATGAGCAAAATTATGAGCGACCTCTTGCTGTAGTCATAATAAAACTTTAACAACTACGTCTGCTTTGATTATGTAGCGTGCTTTTTGCTGAAAGTTCGTCATAAGTGAGTTAAGATGTAATATACTGAAATATACCTATTGCTTAAAGAGTAAAAATAGGACACGCCAGAGTGACATTCACTTTGTGCCAACATTGACACACACATTCACACAGAATTTTTTTAAGTAACGAGAGATAGACGGATTCAGGCGAGAGTTGGCGACAAGCGAAAATAGTTGGAATGCCAATATCGCGCAATGAAATCTATTGCAGCGGCACATGCGGCGTCGGCCGCGGCGGCCGCGGCGGCGCTCCCG
>DWAJ01001333.1:0-23156 GCA_018238005.1 Eurema mandarina | reverse complement strand
CGGAACCGCAAGCACAAGTTGTTGTGTGTGCCTCCAGCGCGCACCGTTGCGAGAGCCCACTCGCCCCTGCCACGCGTTCTTTCCGCGCTCAACGTTCTTCTGGACAAATACCCTGAATGCGATTTGTTTGCGGATAAATGGTCGGTTATATTATCTGTATGCTTGAAGTTTTGCGAGAGAGATGTATTAATGTAATGTCTATAATAATCGTAACTGGTGAATAACCGTGTTAATTTTATATTGAAATAAATAAACGTGTGCATGATGCGATCGTCGACTGTCTTTGATGCAATAATAATAAAAACATTTATTATTTTCTGACCACAATATGCATAACAATGAAGGGAAAATACAATGTTCATAATTTTAGTAACATATTGTGAGAGACTGGTGCCTAAACTAAGCTTTTGGCCTGTATTTCAACACCAGGTCTCCCCCCAACACGACACAACAAAAAGATCATAGCAAATGAGAAAAAAAGAAAGAAACTAAACTAATATAATATTGTGCTGTCAGAAAGTTATACGTCAGTTTAGAGGGGGTGTGTGTGTAATAAAAATAAATACATATAAAAAACGCTCACTTTGAAGTTATGTGCATATTTATTTGACAATCGACACACATTCACAGAAACCATACCATACCTGCCCTAATTCAATTGTCACCAAATGCCTGCGCTCCATACCACTTACTGAACAATAAAAATCATTTTACCTTCATTCCGTCCCATTGTTGCCCATTTCCTGCTCATTTTTCCGTCATTTATATGATGGAACCTCTTATTAAATTGCTTACTTAATTGTAACGCTTAACAAAGGAGTGCTTAGTGCTTACTGCTTACAGCTCAATATAACGGTGCTGTTCTTAATGAATCAATAAGAAAGTTTACGTCAATACTTATCTACACTATCGTAGAGGTTAAGATTCTGAGCTTATGACGATCTTCTACATACTGGTTTTATGGTATTCTGAAATGTTCGCTTTATGTTTTTGGAAAAAGGTTATTGCCCTTTTCTTTTATTTAAAACATGCAATGTTAAGCTAACTTTTTGGTAGGTTATTTGGATAACATCTCAAAGAGTCCGTCTGATAACAAGGTAGGAAAAGACCATTATAAGGTCTAAGGCTTGCGGCATATGGCATATCTAAACTTGCCTTCATTACAAAGTTAGTATACGATTTATAACGAAAGAAAGGAGAGAAAAAGTGAAATAATAAAACCAAAACGCAACGCACAGTAAATGAATTTTATTCCCGGAACATTTTGTAATTTTTATACCCAGTTGTTATCTCAGTACCGAAGAAATAATGTTGGCGTTTATCAAAGTTTTTTCGCTGGTAAATGATCTGTCATTTTGATAGATCGAAATCCGTTTGTTTAAAGTAAAAGCGTTTACATGTACGGCGGGATAAACAAAAAATGATGAATTCGCATCGCTTGTGAAAACACATCGCGCGGTAGTGCGATTGAATACGCCGGATTTACGTCATTCTATATTAGATATGTCGCAGGCGGATTGCATAATCCGCCGTATTACATTACGGCTAGCCGTTTTACAAAACAGGGCCGTTTTGCAAAGCGGCGGTTCAACGTTTAGCCGTATTGTCTTGCGCAGTTTTTGTATCATGATAAATTCTTATATTCTTATTATGTTTTTATCATAGACATCAGATATATTTCCTACTTGAGGCAGTACAAATACTTATAATTATAATCATAATGGAAGCTGGAAGTTATTTTAAAGTTTGATAATAATAAGATAAATCTAAATTACTTTGTGGGACTTATTTGTTATAACAAATAATATTAACACGTTTAAAATTACAAATCATCATTCTTACATATAACTTACATATAAAAAAATAACGATAGTAATTTTCAACATACTGGTAACACCGTATTAACCATAGTATCAATTTAGTTTTTAGATGTTTTGTAATGATAATTATAGTTATTATATACCTATTTTCACTGTCCAGTCAACTTCAAAATTTGATTAATAATAAAGACATGTAAAAATAATAGTACGACTACTTGTACAACTTTTAACAATTGTTTATTTCTTGATAGAATCTATTAGTGCTCGTTTAAAAATATACAATATAGTAATCTACTTTTTAGTTAACTGAAAAATAAGTATTTAAACCTTGTCAAATAACCTAAGTATAAACCTTCGCAATACATACATATATTATAGCTATAGAAGTATAGCATATCATGCATATTTCCCAGACAATGTGCATTCAGGAAAATATCATGTCCAACGGATATTATGTTCTGAACACGTGGAGGATGTTATATGTCTACATATGGTAATATAAATTATTGTATAGTGTCACTAATGCCGCTAGCTTTTCTATTTGCTTCGTTGTCATGTTTTTGTGGTTTGGGTCATGTCGGGTTAATGAATAAATTTAATGATATATACACACTAAACACTGGCGTTGCACGGGTCATATGTATTATAGTGCCTTAATAAAGACAGTTCTTTAACAATTTGAGTACCATTATTATTATTAAAAGCTTTTATTTAACTTGCAATGTATGTAACGATGTTCGGGTGGAATCTTGCAACCCGATTTTGAAGCAGATAGGTACTCTCAACGGATTAAGCTGACATTTTGTATAAAAGTTTAGATTGGACGACAATATACGATTAGTTGTGTGACGTCATTCTAAATTCAATATGGCGGACGATCCAAGAATTACTGTACCGCCTGTACAGTAATTTTTATTGAATTTCTACAATATGGGTATCAAATGAAAGGGTTTGTTGAGAGTGACTTGAAAAGTAATGTGACGTCATTCTAAATCCAATAAAAGCTTTCTTAAAAAGGTTTTTTGTTTAAATTGGTATAAAACTACATTTATTAAAATACATAAGTTTCCAAAAAAATCATTTTGTAGCTCAACACATATTGTGTTCTGAATTCTTTAAGAATCGTAATGTACGTTTGGATCCTAATCAATTTAAATAAGCAACGAGATAGTTAGAATAGAGATGGATAGAAAAGAATAGAAAAGAACAGAAGAAGATAATGAGTTTAATATCTTAAAAATAATTTAATATCCACTAAAATGGGTATTCACGTCGTCTAAATACGCGGGGCTGCAAAAACCTCCCATTGGATATGACAAGGCCACACGCAACATCAGAGCGGACACTGACGAATTGTCCGATCCACGAACAGTCTTGCGGAAAATCCTTTTCCAAGATTAGATACGATAAGTAATCATTTATTATTTAGAATTGCATTTAAATTGCACGGAACGTTAGAATAAGAAAAACAAAGGGTTGCTTTATAATATTTACTAGAAAATAATAATAATATTGTTCGAATCATTTACGTAAAGACCAAATTTTATTTTTATATGATAGGTAAAATATTCAGAAGTGTTTTTGGTGTAAAATATTGGTAATGGCTACGCGATGCTATTTTTTACTTGAAATTAATTAGCTGTGTTAAATCTGAACCCGTTTTGACACAGGTGGAGGAATTGTAACAAAACCATCTGTTATTTTATAGACTACTAGCGACCCGCCCCAGCTTCTCTCGCATATATTTCATAATAAACTAAACTATCCTTTATTTTAAATTAGTTGAAACTTCACACGGGGTGCAAATTTTATTTAAAATCGGTTCGTTAATTTAAGAGTCAATCGCGAACGAATAACGTCACGCATAACTTACATAATATATTACGATGTATAGATAAGAAAAAGAAATTGGTCTAAATTATTCAATTCATACCGGGGGTAAGTCTCTCTCGCAGGAGACCAACTGGGTGGGTACCCCCACAGTGCCAGACATTCTACCGCCTGAACAGTGATGTGAAAATGGCACTGTGCTCCGGTCTGAATGGCACTGTAGCCAGCGAAATTACTGGGCTCATGAGTCTTAACATCTGATGACTCAAAGTGGGGAGCGTCGGTGTAGTGCGCCCCTGCCCAAAGTTGGTCTTTATAGCAAAGTTCCGGGCAGCACTGCATTGGCTATGGGCTGGCATTACTCTTACTATCAGGAGTGCGTCCAGCTCGTCTCCCCTCTTCATATTATAAAAAAAAACTTTGGATTGACTTCTATCCAAAATTTGTTAAAGCCAAAAAATCACCTTCATGATTGCACAATCAATAACCAAACATTACTCAATAGGTTTCTAATAAAAATCATCAAACATTCATACTGAAATATCCGCTTATTCGCGGCGTGTCTGTCTTCGGTACCGTTTTACATCTTAAAAGCTTTCCGACTTCAAATATCTCTCTGTCATGGCCATCACTCACGATGCTCGATTCAGATGTTACTGGCTGAATTATTTATTTTTAACGTTGAATTTATGACTATTGGTTTTCATATTTGTTTAGGGACGGTACAAAAGTTAGTAAAGATTGTGAAGGGGGTAATGATTAAGATGTCTTGTTTTGTGAAATCTGTTTGGCGACTTTTTTTGAGTTTATAGCTTATATATTATTATACAGTGGTAAGTATTGGTAATTTATTCGAGTGTATATTACTTTAAAAGACCAAATCAAACCATGGTCCCTAAAATTATTTGTAAAAATGTAAAAGTCTTTGCATTAACAAATATTGCATTAATAAGTATTGTGACAAGAGGAGAAATAATATTAAAATTAGTAACTAAAACAAAGCTTTGTTATTTCTAATGTGTTCATTAACTTTTATAATAATCTGTACAAACTACAAAGTTCAAAACGAATTCATACCTATGGAACAAATAAAAACGTAGCAACTCTAATATGATGTATATATTTAAATACATACTAGTACACAAATAATATTCACCTTATTTAAAGGCTTTTCTCGCCGACTGTATCTCCTAACTAGGGGTATCATATTCCTGCCCTCATCTGACTGACATCTGCCCGGTCAGCCGTCTAATAATACGTGAATTGTGCTATTTATCACATTTCTACTCACCTAAATGGCTTCTAACATAATCTGAGTATAAATCACATTTTTTTACCGCTTTATCGGCGGAAAATATCCTGAAATTACCTATCTTCTGAACACGTGGAGAATGTATATATCTATATATTATATATATTCTTTAGAGGCATTCTTGCTAGCATTTCTATTTTTTCCCGTAGTTGAGCATATGTTTCTATTGATTGACAAATTTCAAGCTCATTATAACTTCATAAACTGTAGAAATTGTAGGAAAAACGTGAAAATTTTCATCGTATATCGTGCGATGCGTCGATTAAAGCTACCCAAGATATGCACGAAAGAATTATTTCCCTTTAAGTGATCTCTAAAAATTCCACGGCAAAATAACATTAATTGACGGAGATGAATTCGCGATCAAAAGCTAGCTTATAACAAAACAAATAACAGATTATTTCCTATTTAATGATAATTTAATTATAATTAGTTTAAGTTCTCAAATCGAAATTATATTTATTCAGGAATTAATATGAAGCTATCGTATTGTGAAATATATGAACGACATGATGGCGGTTATTAATCATTTCAATATGCATTTCGTATGAAATCAACTTATCAGCCCCAATATTTTATCATTACCAGTCACATGAATACAGCTATTATCCCGAATTGCTGTATATGTATGTGCTTTGGACTAATTAATTAAATACATTATTGATTTAACGAGATATATACTGTTATTTATAACCAAGAGGTTTCGTAATTGTTTAGTTGTTAAAAACGTTGTAAAACCTGGTTACTTTTTTCCGGTGTTGATACCGAGATAAAAATTATCTACATGTTAAATTTCATCCAAATCGATTCTCTAGTTTTTGCGTTTATAATAATAGTATTACTATGACCAAAATGTTATTTTATAAAGTTTGCATTGGATAGGCTCCGTATATGTGGAAATATATTTCTTTACTCACTCACTGCATTCAAAAAAACCACTATTAAACTATATTTACAACGAAATGTTCCTTTCCGAATAAACGAATGCAGTGAGTGGGTAAATCATTGAATGACGACCTATTAGTTTGTACCTTATAATTTTATGTTCTCAAGTAAGCGATTACTGTAATTTTTTTGAGAATAAAAATCTTTAAACCTAAATAAGACGGCTGTACAAACACACTATAAAAAAACAATAGTTGTAAACGTTACACTATAAAGTAGGGAGGGGTGTACGAACTTCTATGAATCAAACAATCTCGAACAAATAGCGACCACAACTGTCAGAGTCACGTCTAAACTGATTTTGACGAAATTTAATGCAAAACAAAAGCCTGTTAGGGGTTTTTTTGCTCGTTACTGTCTAGCTCTTTTTAATCTTTGCTCTCCATAACACACCTTTCATTTAGTATGTCTAAGTATAAGTAAGTATTTAGTATGTATAGTAGAAAGTAACAATCTAAATCAGAATGACTGATAACATTCTCAAACAGATTATTTTTTATCATGACAACATAATAGATAACTGCATCTTGTGATTACAAGACAAGACAGACTTATGAAGTGTATTAAAGGAGACTCAACTTTCTGTACCAAGCATGTCTCTGATAAAAGCATTTGCATATCTTATTACATGTTATAATTGAGGCTGGCTGTTAACTTAAAATCTTACCGTCCGCTCTTGACCTCCGTTGCGTACTGGTCGAAAGAGCTAAGGTCTTGGACTGAAGCTTGCAGACGTTCATTGAGGAACTCCACGTCGTTCATAATGTCCTCATCGTCTGAACGCTTTTGCTCCAGGATCGACAATTGCTTGAGTACTTTGCACTGTACCATGGCAATGCAGTGCTCTTTGGCTACCTGTATCATTAAGAAAATGAATAATTATTAGTAATATATTGTTTCTCTATTATAAGAAAGTTTCTACAGCTTATGTACAAACTTATACTGCTAATTACTAGAACTTACTTCACCTTAACCTTAGACAATAAGGTACAAGGACATAGTACGAATACTGCAATATATACTCTTTAATAGATTTGTAAATTAAAATAATACCTGTTGGTCTTCTGGCTTCTCGATCAAGTTCCTGAAAACTGCCAACACAATGCGGGTGACCTTCTCCTTGACGGAGTCACTCAAGATATCAGCCAGGATGGGGATAGCATTGAATTTGTTCATCTTCTCAGCGAGCAGAGGGTTGAAGGTCAACACCCACAGGCAGAAAACTAGTTGGTATTGCACCTGAAAAATACAATGAAAAAACAATTTTATTAGGCGGGTATTAGCGGTGCATACAATTTAATCAGCCCTGCACGAATACTAACGCAAATTACAAAACAACACGAGATCGTCATGTAATGTGACCTATTCACACATATTATGTAACAGGTACATAAGTCATATCAATTGTTCAAAAGGATCAGTTATAACGTTGCCAATCAATTATATGCTGTTATTCTTACCTGGAAGTTCACTCTAGAAGCAAGAATGGAAAGCAGGGTCGAAATGCCATCGACAGACAGGAACGCGAAACGGTACTCGTCGATACGAAGCATCATTTGCAGGCAACGGGCTACCGACTGGATGTAGTCATTGTTCTGCATACAATGAGACATATTTAAAATTACTATTAAGCTCAGAGCATCCTGGCCTGACATGCATCTGTTATCACAAACAGCTTAAACATATTAATATGTGGTGTAGAATTATTAATTGTGCTGCCAGACAGATAAAAGCCTTTCTATCTAAATTAAAACATTAACATATGTTACTAGAACTGTGACACTTATAATTTTTTTCAATATGTCTTAATACATATAAGCTAGTATTTATAAGTACATAGTAAAATGTATGCTTAAAGTAAAGTAAAAACGTTATTTATGTATCACAATATTTTATTTTATTCATAAGTAAGGTAAGACAAAGTATTTTTACAAAAAATAACAATTACGTTATTAATATAAATTATGCCAATATTATTACAACATATATCATGCACATGGCAAACTATTTTGTAACAGAGATATTATCTTTTTTTGGCAAACAATCATGTTAATAAAAACTCATAGGCATCCTTACAGCACATTTTAAAACAGCTGTATTTGATACAAAATAAAGCACATCGGTTTGTTAATTGAAAAGTTAATAACATTGATAACATAAGCCCAAAAGGGTATGGCCCTTTATATTAGTACTTAACAAATTTAGCATAGAGTTCATGTTAGTCCACAGTGAAGTTATTGTACACTTGATTACATTGACAGGTCGCGGCGACGTCAACACAGAATACCTTGTGGAGGCCCGGCAGTATATCCTCATGCGATTTCAAGACATCAAAAGAGGTGTACAGGCTTGAGTATTTCTCACTGTCGGCCTTGTCCGTCCCCTTCTCCTTGTGATGTTTAACGTGTTTATCGGAGAAATGTTGTTTCTCGTGCTCCAACATAACCTGCTCAGCATGCGCTAACTCGGCAGACATTTGCTCCGCCTTGCCAGAAAACAAACCTCCCAGTGATAAAATTTCTAACCATTTCCATAACATCCCAACGATGCATGATGCTTGGGTGAAGGTTACTTACACAACACTCTCTTGCAATACATAGTGTAGCCTTTGTTATATTGTGTTAGCTTGTAATGATAGCAGCAGCAATGTGTTCCTAGCTAAAGTATTTTATTATGTACAGCCCTACTTTATTTGATATTTTATTTATCAATGGTTAACAATTATTTACACTTTATGAAGTCATGTTGCATGTTAATATAATCCTTAATTATATATACTTTACTATAGTAGCACTTAAATATACAAATGAATAATGATATTACATAAATATGTTAGCATGTTATTTTTATATGAAGATGTACAATTAATATAATGTATTTGTGACCATAATATTAAGAAGAAGCACATAGTTTTGATAATCAAAAACGGATTTGTGTAAATATATCTATTCTGATAAAATAAATATTATGTCATAAATAATTATGATTGGTCACACTCTCTCAACTCTAGTGTAAATTACTACTTGTGTCCAAGTAATGATTTGTCTTACTTTATTCTTTACATGAAAAATTACAAATAAAATGATTAAATATTTTTAATCTTATTATTACACTCAGTTATTAAATATTTGTAACCACAAGTATAAAAACTAAGTAATACCCTATGATTTTATTTATTATCTGTATTGATCAAAATATGTACCTAATGCATGTTTAGTTATGACTAGTAATAATATTATTATTATGTACAAGGCATGCATGTATGTATTACACAAAATACATATACCTGAATGCAAAAATTAATTTCACCAATTCTGCTATTTAAAATTTTGATGACTCAAATTATTAGAAAGAAGATATAATGTTCATACATTAACCTTTAAACACACTGATCACATTCTATTATCTAACTGGAAAATTTATAAATAGTGGAGCATGCTATCAATTTTTTTGTTTTTGCCAATAGATCAATGCTTGTTTCTTAGACTCAAATGTTGAACAAAAATAAACTTTGAATGTATATATTTGTTGACCATAAAAAACTAAAATAAATATTTATTTTAGTCCAGTGATATTAGTCTACTAAAACTGATATAGTTTAATTTGGGTTCACAACATGTATATATGCATTTAAAACCTTATTATAACAACTGTACTTTCTTCTTTAAAATTTATTGAATAAAAAATATCATCTATTTTGATAGGGTGATTTTAAACTAGTGATAAGCTTACTGTTACAAGTAGGTCAGTAGTAAGACAATAACAAGTATGGTACATACATGAGCCCAGAATTTTATTTCTATATCAAGTGTGCATTGGAGGATATTGTATATATTTTACATTATGTATGTTACTAAAAAAAGGAATGTACTTAAAGGTTAAAAGTTCCCCTATTTCTAATTCATCCAATGTTTAATGTTCAAATTAAGTAATTATTCAATCTTTTCCACTTGAAATCAAACCAAACAAAGCAAGTCTCATGCCTGTGCAAAATATCTAAAGGATTAATTACTCACATTGGACTTGAGCTGGTCCTTTAGCCAGGACAGGTAGAAGTGCAGGTCACTCTTCTCCATAAGCTGAGGGAACCAGCAAGCCAGCTTTGCAATGATGCGAGCTGTCATGTGCTGAACAAACTCATCCTGACGGTTGAGAAGGTTCAAGAATGGCTGCCAGACATTGCCATGTCGTGACTGACGGAAGATCTTCACTCTTGATTTATCTTCCTAAAATTAATTTAATAACATGGATCAATAAAACCAACATTACAATATTTTTTTGGATAGCTTTTAGTTGGATATTAGTACAGATTATTAAATTATAATTTAATCCTTAATCCAAACATTATAATGACTTGAATTAAGCTTTACATTATTATACTTTATTGATCAGGAAATCATGAGCCGTAAAGACAAATTGCAAAGAAAAAACTTACAGATAGGATGTCATCAATCAGCACAAGCACATATTGAATAGTGTTGTCTTTACTGATGTGTGTAAGAAGGTTCAGAAAGACATCAGCACAGGCCTCTGGGTTTTTATCAGGCAAATCTTTCTGGCCGCGCTGATCCAAGTTGACTATAAAGTCATGATCACGCTGGTTGATCATCTGTGATCTGCAATCATGATTTTATTGTTAAAACACATTAAATATATATATGTACTTGATAAGTTTGTTATGGTCAATATAGTTTAGTTTAGTAAACTTACTGCAAATAAGATTGCCAATTCATTTGGCTCTGGCGGATCTCACTTGCTCTTATTTGAAGCACGCTTGTTGCAGCAATCATATCTGAAATAAAAGAAACACATAAAAACGTAAAAACTACAATTTTGTTCGTTCTTGAAGGATTTGCGACTTAACTTACCAATTTTATCATCACCTATAAGTTTGCTAACATTTTCTTCATTTATGTTAGCCATTTTGGCTAATTTTTTATAAGAAGAAAACGCCCCGCACAATAGAAACCGAATTTACGGAAACTATTTTTCCGAAAACACAAAAATGGGAGATGTAAGACTCAGCTGAGAAGTCTTGTGACTTACGCAAGTGAAGTTGTCTTTGACTGGTTGTCTATGCTATTGCTTACCTTCTCTAATGTAGACTTTTCGAGCTGTAAATGAAAGAGATAGACTCATTAATAAATATTTGTGATGTTGTCGACCCTGTTAAAATAATTATGTTTACGTTTAGAAATTACACGACGGTAAATATTATTTTTACACAAAATATATTAATTCATTAAACTGAACAAATTAAATTAATTAATCTTAGTTTCATTTAATTCATTTCAGAATTACTATATAAAATTAATTACTTTTAATTATTTTTTGAAACTGAAAACACCATAGCGTAAACTCAATGTTAAAAAATTTAATGTGTTTAAATTCATTAGGATTTAGGTATCTTAAATATTAAATAATAATAAAACATTCTCATCGAAAAGCTTGACTAAGCTTAAAAATAAATAAAATTTATAATATTATTATTACATAGCCACTCTCGTTTCAGCCTTTAGGCTTACATTTTTACAGCACAATTTCCTAGTTCTTACTATAATTTAATGTATACTACTGAAATATGAAAAATCGTATGTCATAACTCACAAATAAGTAAGTAATATCACAACGTAGGTATGAGCTTAAAATCGACGCAAAAACTTTACTCAATATAATTAAGTTTAAGCGAGAAAAAATAGGTTACTTACGATTATATTTCTCCTCCTCCTTTATTTTTGGCGCATTTTCAGTGGTTTCCATTTTTTAACTTGAGCAATTTAGTTCACTGAATTAAGCTATAATTTTGTATCGTAATTCATATTTGATTTAGTTTAATAAATTGACTTATAGTTACAGATACATAATTTGGACTTGTGACACATGCTACTAAAAATAAAATTTGGGAACCAGCCAGTTGTTTTGTCATGGCTAGTTTGCAAACAGAGGACTGTCAAAATATCGACCCAAATAACACTTCACAAATGGAAGTAGATTCCTCTTTACGTTTCCCAATAGATAGTTCAATGAGAATTATATTTACTGGTTATTTCAATGGTTATGGTGTTGAAGTCAGAGGCGTAGAGGAAATGGCAATGTTGTATCATATGGGATGTTTTGGAAAAGGTTCAAAGTCAAGATCAAGACCTAAATCTATAAAAAATGATGGGAGTCCATCCATAATAAGAAAAAGACAATACCTTAAGAGAAACTATTGGTATAAGAAATTTATTGTTACAGCTCCTACTCCAGCCACAGACGATTTTCTGAGAAATCTTGAGAGCTTAACTTCTAAAATAATACATGATAGTGCCCATCAAGCAAATAAAGATGTTATAGATCTAGTGTCAAGTGATGATGAATCCTTTGACAATGAACCGAGTGATAGTTTCGATACATCTACTGCTTATAGTGGTCATGAGAAACATGAAACTGTTATCGTTCCTAATAGTGATTCTGAAGATGATAACTATTTTGCAAATATGAAACCAAAGTGTTGTGTGGATAAAATAAAACTTGAAGAAAAATTAATGCTAACAAAGCAAGAGGCATTCTTCTTAATGTATGGATTAGGCTGTTTACAAATTTTTAAAGGGGATAATAATAATTTGCTAAAGGTCAATGACTGTTGGAAATTGTTTGTTCAATCTGATCGGTATTTTATTGAAAAATATGTTGTTTATCATTATTATAGGTCCAAGGGATATATTGTTAAGCCTGGCATTAAATTTGGGGGAGATTTTTGTAAGCATAAAATTTCAAGTCTTTGAACTAATATAAAAAGAGATTGATAATATCTAAGTAAATTTTTTTCAGTAATTTACAGAGAGGGTCCAGGAATTAATCACTCTGACTTTATAGTAGTCATAAAAGACAAAGATGATACAAATCATTGGTTTAAAGTACTCGGACATGTAAGAATGGCCACAACAACTGTAAAGGTTTGTTGCAAAATTACTGATCATATTATTGACTACAATAAACAAGTTACTTTACACTATACTTACAAATTTATTTAATTTTCAGGAAATACTTATAATTGAAGTTGTTAAGCCCAGCAAAGAAAATGTTACATTGCCAAGAGACTTGTGTGAATATACAGTAAAAGAAATAGTGTTGACAAGGAATATACCAGTAACAATAAATAATGATGCAGACTAAAATATTTATTTTTCTTATCACCTATAGCTATACAAATTTAGTTGAAGTAAATTATGCTCTTTTCATTGGCTTTTTGATACCTGATCTTCTGTATTCACTTCTTTCTTTTAAATAGTGTTCTGTACATTGTTTTCTAAAATCCTCATTTTGATACCAATCAGTCAAACATGTTTTCATGATGCTATTTTCTGTTCTACATTTGAAAGCCATTAAAACTGACGAGTCTTTAACACATTCATTAAATTTCCTAACTTCATCAATACATTTTTCAGTTTTTGCTTTTTCTCGCATAATTTTAGGTATGAGTACTTCAATTTCTACTTTTCTAAGTGTTCTGTCTTCAGGATCCCCTAAAATATATTTTTTATAAATATACTTATAGAAATAGAAGTGTCAATGATGGAATTAAATGTATCTTATGTATTAATCCAAATCTAGCTGTATACTAAATCCAAAGTCATTCAGTAGTTTCTGTTCAATGACATATTTACATCCTGACAAAGTTTCACGTTTATGATATTAGCCGAATAATTATTTTTCTAGTTCTTACCCAAACCCTTAGGCCCAGCCGAAAACTTAGGCGGTAATACCGTTGGTTCTATTGTGGTAGCCATAGATTGCATTCTATACGTTTTTTATTTAACCGACTGAAATCAGAATTTATGTATAAAGTGTTGGGAATTTGATATTTTTATCCAAATTCAATAACAATTGTTATGCGCAATGTACATGTATTATTGAAAATCAGCTGTAAATTTTAAACTTCAAAGTTTAATGTTTATTAATTGACAATTGACAAATGACATTGTAAAAGTCAGCGACACTCTGAAAAAGTTCGTTGCAGGTAATTTCATTTATAATATATAATTTTAATATGCGCTTTTTAAATTAATTTTGCCATAATTATACTAAAAAAATATAATTGAAATAATGATAGATTTACAAATATAAAAAATATTGTAATTTTTGTAATTATGTTTATTTAATAAATGAAACTGGCAATACCATAGAGTATGAACATGCATTTTCGACGTCAAATTGTCAAACTATATTGAATATAATATTCTGTTGTCATCTTGTAGTTCAAGCTAAATAATCAGCAAAAATTTACTAAATACTTCGTAAAATATTGAAATAGTAACGACGTTTATTCGTGTATAATCACCATTGCATTTAAGGTATTTATGACAAATATATAATCCGAGTTATGTGAATTCAGCTTATATTACGGTTAGTGAGGCTAACGTTATTCCTTGCTTTGTTTTATAGGTTTAAAATAAGCTAAATTATGGATCGGCTTCTTCGCCTCGGCGGCGGTATGGCTGGCTTGTCTCAAGCTCCTCCGCCTACAGATGCTCCAGTGGTGGATACAGCAGAACAGGTGTACATTTCGTCTTTGGCCCTGTTGAAAATGCTCAAACATGGTCGAGCTGGTGTTCCCATGGAAGTTATGGGCCTTATGTTAGGTAATTTAATTAATTTGACATTTACTGTAAATTATTTCATTTATTATTCTATGACATACAATCATGTTACTAATTCTAAATTTACTTAAATTTGAGGTAAAAATACCATAGTACCATGGCTTTCATACCTAATAAATAATTAAAATAATGGCAACTCACCAAACACTCTTCTTTTAGTATTGAGGTTTTTAAGTGTATATTTTTAGGTGTATGAATCAAAATTTTATTATTAACATTATATTTGTATATTTCAGGTGAATTTGTTGATGATTACACTGTTCGGGTGATAGATGTATTTGCTATGCCTCAGACGGGAACAGGAGTGTCTGTTGAGGCTGTCGATCCAGTGTTCCAGGCTAAAATGTTGGACATGCTGAAGCAAACTGGCAGACCTGAGATGGTTGTGGGATGGTAATTATTAATTATATAGTAAAAATTGGGCCCTTAATCAATCTACCTTATTTATATTACAGTTTTTAGAACAGAAAATTGACAATTTTAAAACAATATATGGGAGAACTTTTCATTGAACATTTCTAAGGATAGAAGCTATGGGAATGCAATGCCTACCTTTAAGAAAATGCTGATTTTGTAGTGGCCAATGCCTGAATGTATTTTTCACTTATTAATATAGCTGTATCATACAGACATTCAATAATCATGTTACTGTGCTTAAAATTGTTACTTATTAATTTTCAGGTACCACTCTCACCCTGGATTTGGTTGTTGGTTGTCTGGTGTAGACATAAATACACAGCAGTCATTTGAGGCCTTGTCGGAAAGAGCTGTTGCTGTTGTAGTTGACCCAATCCAGTCAGTCAAGGGAAAGGTAGTGATTGATGCTTTCCGTCTCATCAACCCCAACATGATGGTCCTCGGTCAAGAACCTAGGCAAACCACATCTAACCTTGGACATTTACAAAAGCCTTCCGTACAAGCTCTCATCCATGGCCTAAACCGACACTACTATTCCATCAGCATCAATTACAGAAAGAATGAACTAGAACAGAAAATGCTTTTGAATCTCCACAAAAAGTCTTGGATGGATGGTTTGACCCTCTCGGATTATAAGGAGCATTGCAAAATTAATGAAACAACAGTCACAGATATGTTGGATCTGGCTAAAAATTACAATAAGGCGCTCGAAGATGAAGAAAAGATGACACCAGAACAGCTAGCTATTAAAAATGTTGGTAAGCAGGACCCCAAGAGGCATCTAGAAGAGAAAGTCGATGTTTTGATGGCTAACAACATTGTGCAATGCTTAGGCGCCATGTTGGATACTATGGTGTTCAAATGATTATTATAAGTAATTTTGTATTTATATAAGATCTTAAGGTAAATAATGCAGTGGCACAGTGTAAGATCCAGCCTCAATTTATTTTTACTTCTAAAATGGTTTTCCACAAATGTTACTTATGTATTAACACTAAGTACCTTACATAAATAAAATAAATTCCTTTTTTTAAATTTGTTTATTTTTAATAGAATAGCCTCTGGGGTGCTATTTGTGTGCAGATGTTTGTAAGTTTGTCTTGAATAGTTGGGAAATAATTAGTATTTGTGAAATTTATGTCAAACAGAGGAGGTAAATTCTTCTGGGTATCTACTATGTTCTTAATAATCTTTTTAATTTTAATGAATGCTTTCTCAGGATTATCCATTGTAACCTGTAAATGAAATGTGCATTACAACCACGCTGTAATAATCTCAACAAATCAAACTAGTTTGTAAAATTGTCTTGATTGCTATTAAATTGCCTTAATGATGTATATTTTAGGACCTTTCTTTTAACGATTTCGCACATGTAATGTTTTTTGTATAGGTTAGAATTTAAGATTTAAATTCCAAAACAGTTATAATTTATAAATTTAGACTTCCAGATCGAATCTATGGCCTCAATAAATGGCATCAGTAATTTAGACGCTAGGATGAAACTTAAACATAACAAAATAAGAAACTACTGAAATATTAATAGTCAAACAACTAACAGTGTCCCAAAAAAGGCCGGGGCAAGTCCGATGTATTTCATCATAGTCGTCCTTCAATGTAGTTGTAAATGTTCCAATAGGTAACTAATAAATGTTTTGTCCAAGAATTAATTTAATTATTTAATTAATCTTGTTAACTTTGCATTAATGAAGTCTATAAATACCTCCTTTAAATGGTCCAAAGGGATTTTAAAAAAGTCATGATCGTACAATTTACTCTCATGTCTTGGTACTTTATCTGAAATTGGAATGAAGCTATATGATATTTTTGTTCCAAAAATATAAATATATAAAGTTAAGTAACAGCTTTACATGGTTCCGAAAAAACTGCGCTAGCTTGCGCCAAACCATTCTCTGCTAGAAACGCGAACCACAAGTCGGAGTTTTGCGACACGGTTTCGCCGCGAAGACGCCTTTCTTTTAAGTTTGATGATGCTGTCTCTAACACGTTTTCCACTAAAATATAAAAAGAAATATTCTCAAAAAGTTTGTTTTTGATTCCTACTTTATTAAGTATACATTATTTGGTATTCCATAGACGTATAATAATTATTCTAAGCTTAATAGTTATTAATTTCACATACTTTCTTTTTGCGGTACCGGTTCGATGTAAAGGCCTGATGGGTCTGATTCTTCCGTTGCTATGTCAGTGTTATCAGGAGACGTGAAAGCAACTGATTTAGATGACTTCCTGCTGCCTGCTTTTATAACAATATACAAATAACAATATCTAAGTTTCGCAAATATCTATAGGTAAGTATTTATTTCTTTTATTCCTATTTATTTAATCTGTATATAAACCTTTAATGGAATCAATTTATCAATTATTATGTTTTAAAAATACATTAAGATCCTGTACCTATGTAGTTTTAAAGAATTGTAGAGACAAATAGACTGCGAAAAGCGATTTTAAGATAGTAAGAAATCGATATTATATTGATTGAATATTTATGTTGTGGTATTGCTGTCGCAGGCGGATTGTATAATCCGCTGTATTACATTACGGCCAGCCGTTTTACAAAACAGGGCCGTTTTGCAAAGCGGCGGTTCAACGATTAGCCGTATTGAATGCGGATAAGTAAAAAACCACCTAAATGTATTCGTCGCCATATGTTAGTTTTTAAATATATTAGGTTAGGTTAGGTTAGTTATTTATCATTATAAAACAACTATGACAATGATACAAAAATATAAGAATTTATAATGATACAAAAACTACGCAAGACATACTTTCGCAATATAAAAATCTGATTATTATTAGCAATATAAATAAAAATTCAAATTTGTTATAAATTATTTATTATTTCATTAATTTTTAGGAATACTTCATCGTCAATTTATTAATTGCAATAAAATGCAATAAAATTTCAAAATAAAACCACTTTTCAATTTTTTCAAAGTTTATTCAATGTTATTTTAATATTCGTTAATCTTCAATATGTTTTAAAACAGAGTTGCTAAATAATGTAAGAATCCAACTTTTTTACGTACATTTCCATATCTGTAATTTCAACTTGTAAGAAATACTGTCCTAAAAGTATGAAATGTATTTTTATGCGTTGCAATTGTAACAAAATGGAGGTATCGGATGTTCTGTTTTCGCGACTTGAAGCATAGTATCAGCCATGAGATTTGCCCAGCTTTCAGCGCTCGAGTACGTGCTGTTCCAATCAAACTGAAATAACCATGAAAATAGTCACGTTGTTACATCACGGGTAAAAATCGGAACCTTATTACTAAACTACAGCTGTTGGTCCGCCGCCAAGCTGTATGTGATAGTCGGATAGGTGAAATGTTTACTGAAGATGTATATCTATTGTCGCTATAAGAACCAATACATAAAAACATAAGTATTTAACAGGTAAATCATTGTTGTACGGGAGGTACAACAGTGATTTTTTGCTCGTGTGCGCTCAACACGGGATGGGCGCGAGTTCGACTCACAGTTGACCAGATTTTCTTATACATATTGTCTGTCCATACTAAAAGACATGACTAGTGCTCAACCCACTCTTATGATAGGGAAGAAGCCTCACGAATCCTTTGAACGTTGACTTATAGTGTAACGGCATGACACAGATATAGCTTTATCTTTATGCTAGTACTACTAGGTTCCTCTTTGTTTATAATTTATAAATGTATGGTTAGAATAATTAGAATATGATTATAATAGGTAAATAAAGAACTCAAATAATGATCCTACCAAATGGCTTATAACCTGACCCACATCGTCGTTAGGTACGAATTGCATCAGGTTTGTTGTCCGTGTGTGGCGGAGAACAACTCGCGACCATAAATCGTCATTGTACAGGTTTTTGATGAGCTGCAAATAACAACAGACAAAGTAAGGTTAAGACTTGGTTAATTTTTAAAACTTTAAACGCTCGAATCTGTGTAGTGTTTCAACAAGTCTTACATGAGAAGAAGGAATAATAAAAAGTATATTATAAATTTAATTTATGTGATGAAGGGCGACTAATCAGTAGGATCGCCTGATGGTAAGTGTCCACCTCCGTCCACGACAGTTGCCAACTTATGTGCGTCTCTATTGCGGAAAATCCTCCTGAGTATCCTTCCAAAATTTTGTAATGAACTTCTAATTAAAGAACAACATTGCCAGACAGAATAAAACTGAATTTGGAAGAATGGCAAAATTATGTCATTTTATAAGTTTGAACCAACCACGTAAAAACACAGTTAAACTCACAGCAAATTCCATCTGAATTATCGGGTAGACTATAACGCCTGTGCTGTGGTATTTTCCTCCTTCCAAATCGGCGTCCACATCAAATCCTATGGCCACATTGTGCATCCTTACAGTTGACCTCAGTTCTAGCGTCGTCAGATCAGCGTTCCTATCGTAAAGCCAGACTTGTTGCACTGTACTCTGGACTAGATCTATATGTTGCATGGAAACTAGGAAGCCGTTTGTGAATGAGATTGATCCTTTCACCGTGCTGTTCAGCACATCCTCGCTGTGGAAGAAACAATGATATATATCGAATTGAGTTAATAAATACCTTCAATATTTTTGTTGCTATTTAAACAGCACGTGCAATATATAGCTGTTGCCCGCATATTTCATATAAACTTTGACCCCCCCCCCTTTCTCCCCTTATAACCTTTTTTTTCAGTTAAAAAGAAGCCTATGTTTTATCTCAGGCTTTAGACCATATCTGTACCAAATTTCGCTCTAATCGGTTCAGTAGTTTTAGCGTGATGGAAGGGCAGACAGACAGACAGAGTTACTTTCGCATTTGTAATATTAGTATGGATAATTACTAAGAGACGTTCGTTATGCAACTTCAGGCCCTTATATTAACACATAAAAACACAAATATATATCCTGTATATTTGCGGCATAGTGTTGATTCATCTAGTTTTGATTCGGTGACCCTATATATAAATTTTCTCTCTACAAAACTATGTGAAAGATATTTGGTAATAAATATAAAGAAACAACACCAACTCACTCAACATTCAAGCTGATATCGTGTACCTCGAATGCATGCCAATTTGCTTTCTGTACGCGATCCACCGTTTTCTGCATCAGCTGCCTGATGTAACTCGTATGGTCTCTCAATCGAACATTTGACACTAAAAATTATGAGTCTAATCTTTAAAATTTGCCGTTTTGCTAAAACCTTTGCAACAACAATATTTACTTATAATTTGAATAATAGATGTAAACAAATTTGATTTGAGAATATAAATAAGCAATGAAACTCATTATTGAATATCGGGATAAACTTAAGTTTACTTTTAAAAAAGATGGAAATGTCCAAGGACATTTTTCATCGGTATTAAAAAGAAATACATTATGAACAGTCTAATATTGCTATATAAAACATGATATTCTTACCAGTTTGGCTGATCACAAAAGCAAAATAACAGCACAATACCACAGACAAAATAAACCGCATCTTTACGTTTAATTAAAACAAACTAATTATTCTATACAAGAAAGTATTATCATTTTACAATTTGTATCTCCAATTAATTATAAAATGAAATTGATTATACCTGCTCTTATCTTTTGCTTTTTATCGCGATAATAATATATTATATTATACATATTATGTATTATGACTCTTATGCAAAGATGTTATTTTGACCTTCGTGGTTTTGTACTTGCGGTAAAAATATATGTACCTTCTTTTCTTTTATTATTTTTTTAACTTTGTTCTATAATATCAATAAGACATAAACATTTTCAAGGTTGCCAATTTGTCTTTTATCAAAGATATTTTATTTTGTTTTTTTTTTGTCATCCTTTTATCTCCTATTAAGAAGGAGAAGGCAAAGAACTGTTCAAGAATATGAAATAGATAATGACATTCACAATCAAATAAATACCATACAAATCGCAGTGACATCCCTGACTACTTGACACACTGTGCTTAAAGATCTCCATGACCGTGCTATGAACGTATCAGACACGTCAAGGAACACGATACGCTCTACCATGCCCACTACAGCGTATCAAAGACTTGCCGGCACGCGACGGTACGAGTCGGTGACGGTACGGGCTAGTGGGCATGCTTTCATACTTTTTAATACAGAGCATATTTTTTTGCCTGACACGTCCATAGCACGGTCACTGTATGATACTGTATAGTGAGCGGAGACCTTTAACCTACTTGATGCCTACTGGCCTGATTCGGCTAAGATCCATAGCTGACAATCTAGGACTAAATTGTATATACATATCATATTAATTATATTTAAACAAAGTTGCTTTCTACTGCCTGTCAATAATCCTAATAATATGTATGCATTTATGAAAATTACGCAAGCGGTTTTCATGCATTTTTTTATTGAAATAGAGTGACTCAAGGGGAAGGTTTATGTGTATAATACAAGCACAAATGGGGGTAAATTGTCGGGCGGTTAGTTCTAAATAAAACCCAAAAGCTTATAAAATATATTTAATCATAATTTTCCCGAGTCAATTAAGCATTTCAGCCTATACTTTTGTATTTTTCCTGAAGCCGTCTTGGGAAATTCGTCCGTCGTTTTTATTATCCTCGGTATTTTGAACCTGGCTATTTTTCCTGCGCAAAAAGATCTGATTTCTTGTAAATCAACTGTAGCACCTTCTCTTACTCTTAATACCGCACAGAGCTCCTCTCCTAGTCTTTCGTCAGCCGCTCCAACTACCTAATGGATAAAAAAGGAAAAATAATAAATTGGCTGAAACAAATCTTTTTTTGAACGCTCTTCATCTGAATTCCATTTCAAAATACTGCCAGATATCAGATCTTTTGCTATCCAGATCAAACAAATAAAGTGGTATAAATTTATAAATTTCCTAGGAAATTTATAAACCTTCGCAGGATTCTAAACGAGAGATAAATGGTTCGACCAAACGTAACGCTTATTTTTTAAATACGGCAAATAACACTATGCTCTCTGATTGGTTGAGGTTATTGCCTACTTATTATTTTACGCGTGAGTTCGGCAAGTTCATATATTCCGTCAGCGGAAGATATTCCGGTGACGTTGACACCGTTTAAGATATTCTTAAATAATGTGTTACTTAGATATAAACATTGTTTATATTATAATTTTATGTTTGTGGCTTAGCCCGAGTAAGTCTCACAATACAATAACATCTTATAGTTTTTTAAAGTATTTAATGTTTATCACATTAACGTCTTTTTTAACCCTCATTTCAAAGAATTTTATCAATTGAAATACAAAACAACATTCTATATCGTTGTATTTTTTTCTTTTCCTATCTGTTTGTATTTGTTTATTGTAAAGTGTATTGTTTTAAGGTATATGTTCTGGTATAAATGTTTCTTTCTAACACCTATAATCATATTATAAGGCAAAAGTGACGTGCATACAATCACGACCGATAAGCGACTGCAGATTTCGATCAATCTCATATAAAACAAAAGATTAGTTCTTATCATCAATTACATTTTTATTGTTTAAACGCAACAAGATGCAACAATGTATTGTGATTATTTTGATTACGATAAGGTATATAATATCTATATCAACGAATATAAAAAATATCGGTATAATATGTATATTAATCGGTGCTTTTGAGGAAACTGCAACCTGTTGATGTCTTGGCTATTAAAGCGAGAATAATCGAGTTCCTATTGGAACAAATAAGACGCTTAACAGTTATTTAATGTTAGGTATTTGCCTATGAGTTTGCCGTTAGGCAAGGCAAAAGTTAGACTTTGTTTTTCCATCTATTTCATTTCTAATAATTAAATTATTTACCCATGTCAATAATGCGCTCTTTCCAATCCGGCAATTTATCAGTGCCCTTTTCAAGAAGTTTGCAAGATGGGAGGCAACAAACTAGCGAGCGCTACTAATGGGTCAAGTTCTGAATCCCGCTTAAGATATTTGTTTGAGACTTAGCATACTATGACGACCGCTTGGCGCAGTGGTAACACAACTGCTTTCTGCGCGAAGGGTCGTGGGTTCAATTCTCACACCGGAAAAATATATTTGTAATTTACATTTGTATTTTTCTGGGGCCTGGGTGTTGCTATGTATTGTATGTATGTATTTACAAAAAAAAGTATGTATATGTAATTTATTCCGTTATCTAGTTGCCATAACACAAGCTTCGGCTTAGCTTGGAACTAGATGGCGCTGTGTATAA
>DWAJ01001332.1:0-23158 GCA_018238005.1 Eurema mandarina | reverse complement strand
TTAGTAATAATTTACGATGACCTCGTTATCGATACATGTTGGAAAGAGGGGACAAACTTGATCAAACCATAGATTTTGTAGGACAAATATTTTTTCAAGTAATTTAGATAATTATCTTGAGATATAACACAAGAAAAATCAGTTAGTAATAAATATTTTTAAATCACTAAATCGACATATTTTATCCTTGCTACCTCTGTTAGCTACCACAATCGAGAGTTTGGTATGGGAAATTATTGGGCGTCTCATCAATATAAAGCTACTCACCAAAAATTAGCTTGATAGTAATCAATTGGAAAAATGTACCAGGGATCCCGGACTATATGACATATTAATATTGAAACAGATTAAGTAATTGTTTACAAACATTGGTTACAAATTACACAAAACACAGAGTAACATATCAAAGACAATATAGATAATAGGTAAGTTTGAAAATTGCAGTAATATAATTTACAGGTGTTTCCATTGGCGCAATTCTTCAATACACTACAAGGCACACTTTCAATAATTATGTCGAATGCCGTGTCATTTTTGGCAGAGGCCCTGATATCAGTTCAACGCCTCGAGGCCTTCATGCTATTGGGTATGTGAGACCTGGCATGGTCTCGGTTGGAGATATCCTATGCATGAAACGCTACGCAACCTTCACATACTTCTAATCTAAAAGTCCAAATTATTGCAGAGACTTTTTCTTGTTAATAACACTATTACTTACTATTATGACACTGTAAGCTTGTATATACAACGCCTATGCATGTAATGGTAGACATTGATACCTACACCTATCTTAAACATAGTTAGAATGGGTTCTGTGCTTATAGAATTACGAGACTTAGCTGTAGGCATAGAGAACAAAATAATGACACGTAACGTGTGGCTTCCACAGGCTTTCCCGATGGCTCAAATGTTCAACATTCTCCAAGGTTCCCTAGCTATCATGTTGCCACTGAGTCTTTCTATGTTAATGGAGTCTTCCATCTCTATCCGTCGTATACAAGACTTGTTATTATTTGGTACGATTTTGAATAATAATTTCAACATGAACTTTTGTCAGTGCGAAGCGCGTAATATTCATATGTCTCGGTACTAAATGTTATAATAAATCGGTTGTTTTTGTGAAACTAACAATGAATTGGATGGGTTGATTGTCATAAATTAAATCCTACAAAAGCCACTAACCAGGTAGGTTGTCTATCTAATTTTCTATGTCCACTAACAATTTTGGTTTCGGTTTTAGGTACTTCGTTTTTAATATTTTATAACAACTGCATTATATGTATTATAATTTACAAAAACAAAATATTTTCATATATGCTGGTCTTATGGTGTTTACTAACATAAGCATTTAAATTAAAACAACATTGTATTACATATTTTGAGAAAAGTGTATATTTTTTAAATAAAGGTTTAATGTTTTCATTTTATTTGTACGTCCATTCATATCTTTATTTGTTACATTTAAGGGGTTTGTCTGCTATCTGTTTTTATGCAATTAATCAATATAGCTTAACTAACTATTCATTATCCGTATTATGTTCAAAAATAGATTTTTTAAAAACAGATGAAAGAGAAGACTTACGCAGTGTTGCCGGTGTAGATATTGCAAAGCTTGTGAAAAAAGTAGAAAACAAGAAAAAGAAAAACTTAAGTGAATTGGATCTTTGCCCAAACACATTCAAAAAAATTGATGAGGAAGGAATTTATAATCCAGGTAATATCGACTTATAGCTCTTTTGAAAAATTGAGTTGTACTTTCTATTTAAAATGTACATCTTATTGTTTTGATTTTAGGATTTGACTGCAATGAAAAAGGTTTAATGGCACAATCACAGCGTCAGATTCCTGTAAATCCCGACGACGGAATCATAATTCAAGATATATCTGCCAACTGGATAGAGAATGGACCTGTGACCTTACGTCATATTAATTTATCCATTCCCAAAGGCAAACTCTGTGCTATTATTGGCTCTGTAGGCTCAGGAAAAGTAAGACATAATATCAATAACCTTTTCTAAGTTTTGCCATTTCCTGTACTTAACAAATTCTATTGATTGCAGAGCTCAATTTTACAACTCCTTCTCAACGAATTGCGCTCTACCAGTGGTCGCATTTATCTTTCTGGACCTTTATCCTACGCTTGTCAAGAACCTTGGTTATTCGTTGCAACAGTCAGACAAAATATATTATTTGGTCTTCCTTACAATCCCAAAAAATATAAAGAGGTATTTTACTGAATAATAACAATAAAAATATTTAACACATGGATATTACTAAAGAGACCGATTCTAAAGAATATGTTGTTTCGCGTTTAAGGTCGTAAGAGTATGTGCACTTCAAAAAGATTTCCAGCAATTTCCCCACGGTGATCAAACGTTAGTTGGAGAGAGGGGTGCCTCTCTTTCTGGTGGTCAGAGAGCGCGTATTAATTTAGCAAGGGCAGTTTATAGACAAGTGAGTATTATATAAAAGTTTAAAATGTATTAATTTTCCCTCTAACGTCCGTTCACCCGTATATATACGAATACTTAATAATATAAAAATTTTAAATTCTAGGCAGACATATACCTTTTGGATGATCCTCTCTCCGCAGTAGACGCACATGTGGGTCGTCAATTATTCGATGAATGCATTAATGGCTACCTACGTCATACAACCCGAATTCTCGTAACACACCAATTGCATTATCTCAAAGCTGCTGACTACATAGTCATTATGAACAATGTAAGCACTTCACTAAGTTTGTTTTATATCTTTAAATTATATTTGAAACTATATTTGAAATTTTTTTATTTATTTATATGCATTTGCATAATTTACTTTATCGCGCGACATTTCTAAACTCTAAATTTATTAACCAATTTAATGTTAAGTAACATAACACTTGAACAGGGTTCCATTGAAGCTAAAGGTACATATAATGAGCTGATGTTCTCTGGAAAAGACTTTGCAAAATTATTATCCGCAAGCCAGGAAGATGACAAAAATGCTGAAGCTGAAAAACCCACTCCGATGTCTAGAAGGACTTCTGCCAGAGTAAGTATTTATTTAAGTTAATACTGATTGAAATCAAATTATTTTTTGAATTAATCCACATTAATTACTGAATTTAACTATTACAGCTTTCAACGACACGAAGGCCATCACTAACCGAATCCACGACTGGATGTGAAGTACCAGCCCAGGAAATGGAGGAAGAAGAAAGAGAGTCAGGTTCAATGGGCTGGCACGTTTACGGAGCGTACTTGAGGGCTGGAGGGAAAACAGGTCGTCTACTTTTCATGGTGTTCCTGCTCATAATTGGTCAACTATCGGCTACACTTTGCGATTACTGGGTTACCGTTTGGTAAGAAAGCTAACCTACCAATACATATGTATAAATATTCTACAGAAGCAACGTATGTTTGTATCTACGATTTCCGTACTTGTAGTTTTCAACATGATATAACATAGTCTAAATTATGTAAGCAAAACCATAAGAAAAATTGCATACTGTAGTAAAAACTAATGATCACAGTTAATATAAATTGAGTTAAGTTTATTTTTAGAACAATTAAGTATTCATAATTGTTTAATTTCAGGACGAATGAAGTCACGCGTCTCAAAGAACGGGAATCAAACAACACTGTCAAAGATTATAACACCGTTGCGCCTCCTACTAATAGCACGTTTAGTTTTTCAAGCTACTTTTCTGGAATTGAATTGGAGCCCAGTATGTATTACTTATGCGTAAAATATGTCCTAATATAACTTAAAATAATCCTAATTAATAATTATTGATTAGGATGTTTACTTAAGAATAGAGTATATAAAGCTTACCTTAAATTTTCAGATTTGGACATTCACGCATACATTGGACCTTTGGATACAGCACAATACTTATATGTGTATACTGCGTTAATTATATGCTGCATATTTTTCATAACAGCAAGGGCCTTTATGTTCTTTAAAGTTTGTATGACTGCATCTCGGAACCTTCACAACGACATGTTCCATTCCATGTTACGTGGAGTTATGCGTTTCTTTGACATGAACTCATCAGGTAAATTAATTACGATTAAAATCGCATAATAGGTTAAAGAAATTGAAAGGAGATTAATTAAAAACTTTCATTTTAATTTCAGGTCGTATTCTTAACCGGTTTTCTAAAGATATCGGTGCTTTAGACGAGTTACTTCCACGATTTCTGCTCGAGTGCATTCAAATTTATCTCGTGATGTTTAGTATATTGACACTTAATGCTGCTGCGCTTGTGTGGACTCTTTTACCGACGACTATAATTCTTCTTCTGTTCTACATAATCCTTCAAATTTATCTAAAATCAGCTCAATCTATTAAGCGGTTGGAGGGCACAAGTATGTATTAAAATATCAAACGATGTCTAACAAAATATTTTTCAAAACATTAACAAATTTCACAATTCCCTTTACAGCGCGCAGTCCAGTATTCTCCCATATGTCGGCAACACTTAATGGAATTAGCACAATTAGATCTTCCGGTGCTCAACAAAGACTAATTCAAGAATTCGACAAATTTCAAGTTAGTCCTTTTTTCCGTGAAATGTTAACCAAGATGAGATCTTTTGTGACACATAAATAATTTATCAATCATAAAGCCCTTTGCTAATAAAACTTAAATTTACAGGATATACACACTTCCACGTGGAGCAGCTACCTCGCGAGTGGGGTCACACTCGGCTTCTGGCTTGATTTCATATGTGTACTTTACTTGGCCATAGTTATTGTTGCTTTCCTCGTCATTGATAGCAGTAAGTATCGGATCCAATAAAACTATCTATTAACCTGATTTCCATTTATTTTTGATACACCTAATGTATTCCTATGGTGAAACCTTTTTAATAAAATTTAATGCTTTCTCATATATAAATTATAGTTGTTACAATGGAAATTGTATATTGATATGATTTATTATTAGATATAATGGTTCTTTTACTTTATTAAAAAATTAAATCATTTTATCATCGTTTATTCTATGTATTTCTGTTACAGAAACAATATTCTCGGGTAATGTTGGACTTGCGATATCCCAAACTCTCATACTTACTGGAATGCTGCAATTTGGCGTCCGACAAACAGCTGAAGTGATTTCTCAGATGACTAGTGTTGAACGTATATTGCAATATACACACATTGAGAGGGAACCGCAATGGGACAAAGGAGGTATAAATTATGTACAACGTCCACATCATTAGCAATTCCGTCAATATTTAATGTCTCATTTGTAACCCTGATATTATTATTGACCTCTCGTTTAATAGTTAATTGCATTTTGCTATGCTGATATCGCTTAATATTTAAAGATCTAAGCGTCTCCCGCAGTAAAAAGTTCATTTATTATTTGTTATGGTTTCGTACTTATTTGCGTTAACATATTTATTTGATGTCAACAATACAAATTATATAAACTTGATTTAATTATACTATAAAAGTTATAATCAGTTATCACTTTTTGTTGATATAGCTCAAGAAACACCTAAAGGCTGGCCATCAAAAGGCCACATTGTGTTCCGAAACTGCTACATGAAGTACACACCAGAAGATTTACCTGTGCTTAAAAATCTAAACTTGGTTTTGGAGAGCGGCTGGAAGGTGCCTATTCAATATTTTTTAGTTTTTAAACATTTCTAAGTGACCTTAAACAGAAATGTTTCAAACACTATAATAGTTTTTATATGTACTATTTTCATATATATTTTAGGTGGGCATCGTTGGTAGGACAGGTGCTGGAAAATCCTCACTAATTTCATCTTTATTCCGACTAGCTATCGTTGAAGGAGAAATACTTATTGATGGCGTAGATACTGCAAACCTTGCTTTACAGGTATAGTAATAAGTTTTTGTATGAAATAAATACGTTATGAATATAATGACACAAACTCTAAACATTTTTGTCTAATTGCGTATGAGTTACCTACGTTATCGAGAAAAAAAATTCTCTTTAGATTAAATAAAAATTTAATCTAATATTTTTTTCAGGAACTTCGTTCTAAAATATCAATTATTCCCCAAGAGCCAGTGTTATTCTCAGCAACAATTAGATACAATCTGGATCCATTCGACTGCTACGACGACGAGCAGCTTTGGAGAGCTCTTGAAGCTGTAAGTCTTGAGAAACTTAAAAAACTCTTAATATGTTAGTTCCCATGTTATACTAAAAAATAAATTCTATTTAAGGTTGACTTAAAATCTGCAATCCCATCCTTGGACTTTAAAGTATCCGAGGGAGGATCGAATTTCTCGTTGGGACAAAGACAATTGGTGTGCCTCGCGCGTGCTATACTTCGTGGAAACCGCATACTAGTTTTGGATGAGGCTACAGCCAATGTAGATCCTAAGTATGTATTATCGAAGACGTTTTTATTTACATAGCTTATTTTAAGACAAACCAATTATATTAAAATTTAATTAATATTGTTTTTTTTTTCAGAACGGACGAATTTATACAGAAAACTATTAGGAGACGTTTCGCTGATTGTACTGTTTTAACAGTAGCCCATCGACTAAATACTATCATGGATTCTGATCGTGTGATGGTAATGGACTCAGGGAGACTTGTAGAATTCGACCACCCCTACAAACTATTGAATAATCCAGAGGGTCATTTCACAAAAATGGTGAAAGAGACCGGTGATAAAATGTCCGCACAGCTTTACCAAATCGCTAAACAAACATTCATCGACAGTGGTGGTGTAATAGAATAGTGCATTTAAATTTAATTTTATTGTACGACTAATTAAAATATCTTAACTGCAGTTAGGTACTTATCATCATTCATTTTTTAACCGAACTGCTCTACGTTAGTTATAGATAATAATTGTTGCCATGTCTTATTAGGCTAGAATAGGCTATTTCCTATAATTGTTGTTACATAGTTTCTTTAAATTTACGACTATACTTAGTATGACACATCTTAAATTTGCTGTTTGATATGAAGCAGTAATTCTTTTGAGGTTCGTATTTTTTAAATTTTTAAAGCGTTACCAATTGCTTGAGTGACATATTGTGATGAGATTGTAAATAGTAATTTTATGTAGGTCCTTCGTATTTCCTTTATATAAATCTTTTTCTTTTATTGTCCTTCTAAATCTCGAATACAATGTGGGTCTAAATGAACTCGACTCGTTATACGATGTATTCTGTTCTGTAATGCCTACTATAATCATATTATATTGTATTAGAATGTTGAAATTGCATAATCAGTAACATTTTTAAACTAGAGAATATTAAATTAAAGAATTTGTAAATAAATAAAACGCTAGAGAATTTTGATATACACATTAATTTGTTCAAACCTAGCCATCCATACCTTTTCATTAAGCGGCTGAAGTATAGGTATTATTCGTAATTAATGTTTATTTTAATTTATTTCTAATATAATATTAAGTTTAATTTTAATGTTTTGATTTGGAGAATGATTGTGATTGCCATAGATAGAGGTAAGCCTCATTAATAAAATTAAGCCTTACTTTACAATTTTTTTATTTCATTCTTTTATATTTTATAGACCTCTGCCTGAACTTATTTCATAAACTGCCAGTGATGTGGCTAATAGTTTTGTAAATCAGAGACATGGTTTGTGAGGCCTTAAAGCACAGAATATGACAGATCCTGTATA
The DNA here is from genome assembly GCA_018238005.1 of Eurema mandarina. Lineage (NCBI taxonomy): Eukaryota > Metazoa > Arthropoda > Insecta > Lepidoptera > Pieridae > Eurema > Eurema mandarina. The sequence continues at coordinate 15,523 of DWAJ01001332.1, read as the reverse complement.
TACATATAGGTTGAGAAGACAACAATTTTTTGTTTATATATAATTTATTGAATCTGAAATATAAAGATCCACAATAGAACCCTATTCACAGACGTAGCTTGTGCATATAAAGATTACTCAAGAAGCGAAAAAGTGTTTTGATATTTAAAATCATCATCACTCAAACAAATCAAATCTTATAAAAACCCCTACATGTCTACAGCTGTGCCTACAGGATCTAATCCTTATAATATAACAAATGTATTAAAACATAACACCTAAATTACAAAATTAAAAACTTCTTTCTATGGCAAAGGATTACTAACGAAAAGTTTAAAACCTCAAATGAATTGATTGGCAGCACTTAGCAAGCATTACGGTATGACATATACTTATTATGAACATTTTTTTTTATTAACCCTGTTTGTATTATACATGAAATTTATGTTATATTAAACCTATTTGTCTAATCATAAGAGGTACACTCTTATATAAAATCAAAACACATATGACATTAAAACTGTTTATTGTTCATCAGTATAAGATGCTTATAGGCGTCAACACAATCTTGGTTCATAGTTACACAAAATTTATCATAACTTTTTAAATATATATTAGCATAAACAACTAATACAGAAAAGAACCCGAGATTAAATGCCATAGTATATAAAAATCTAGCTATACTACATTTATTCAATATAATGCTAAAAGTGAAAATAAACATAAATCCATCAATTGTACTGATTTCTATACACTAAAATATTTAAATATAAACCACTCAAATTTATTTATTTGGTAGCAATTCAATACATTGTACTAATGACTATGCATACTCAATCATTTCACCAAAACCAAAATCCAGATCATACATAATTAAAATATAGTAAATCTATGTTTATTTTAATCTATTCTATATCAGGTAGATCTTCATCTTCAACTGAACTGGTGTCATCATTTCCAAAGTCGTCGCGCATGTCACCCATATCATTAAAGAGCATGTCGTCCATGTTTTCATCACTTTCCTCTTCATCTTGCCACCTATTGAAATCAATTCGAAGCCAATGATATTTTTTCTTATCGCTTGTTAATGCAGGCCAAAATGCACCATCAGTCTTTTCTTTAGCTAGGACTAGCTCAATTAATCTACCCTTATTAACCTGAGTACTCTTTTCAGGATCTACTTCAGCATACAGGGGAATTTCTACTTCATATAACTTTTGTTCAGGTGCACCTATTCCTTTAAATGATATTAATTGTTTTTCTATTTTTATTTCAGGTTTTTCACATTCGACATTAAATGTAAGATAAACACGCGATTTTCTTTGCGCCCACGATACCGACGGTGGTGTAGCGATAGTTTCGGAGCCCATACTCGTATTTATTTTCATAAAGGCTTGTAGCACAACAACTAACGTCAATGTTATTATTCGTTGTTCTAATGAAATGTTTTGAAAAATATATATTGGGTATAAAATAACCGACACAGGATACAATCAAAACCTCTTCGTTTGTCGATTTCCAGAAGCCTTACAGAATGAGAATACAGAATACAGATAAAAATTATAATTTAGTTTTCAGTTTTGACAGATGACATTTATGTGCGCCTAGAGTAAGAACCGTTTATAAACAGCTCTATTTATTATTTCTTTAAATATATTACCCTTCACGTTCTTCCTTCCTCCTTCAAAATTTAATGTATTCAATCATTGTACATTATCGCAAAACACTAGATTTAAAAGAAGAAATAAAATTAGAATGTAGGTATATAAATGTAATAATAATTTAAAAAATATATGAACAAATATTTGCAACCATAGTTTTATTTTCAAGCAGTCATTTTTGTCAAACTAAGTCATGACTTCAAGAAAAACATATCACGTTTAAAATTCATCTGTTCAAAATACACTAGTAATAAAAATTATTCGTAATGGATAAATAAGTTTTACATATATAAATGAAATTTAAAATAAAAATGGGTCAATTGGTGGATAAAAAGTCTTCTACAAAGATGTCGAAAAGCGGTTCTGGAATTAAAAAGAAATCATCTTCTTCAAAAAGCAATCAGAAAAATGAAATTAATTTTTGTGACCCAAAAGTTCAAGGAGTACTTTTAGTAGGTCTGCTTGCAGTTCTTGCATTGGCACTATGGTTTGGATTTACAAGTGGTTGTCTGGGCAGACGCCGTCGAAGAAGTAGAAGACGATCATGTTGTTGGTAAGCTTTTATTTCCAGATTCGTTTTTTTTTTCAATTTAATAAAATAAAATTCCAACACTCACGCAATGTAATACAATACCTAAGGTTGCACGAGTTTTTTTTGTGTTAGAATTTAAAAATGAATTGGTGACCAGCTGCGGCCGGCGGCCCTGGGGGATTTATTTAAATCTAATGTTAAAGAACTCTTAATATTAGTAGCGAGCAATAATTTGACAATCAAAACAGAAAACTTTCCTGTGTATTGGGAGGGGGGTCTAGGGAAAGGCGTAATACATAATGCCGTTAAATTTAAATGTATGGCGTTATATATTTTGACGCTTTCCAACACGCGTTGCAGCGTTGCCCAACGACTAACGCCGCGGTCGTGAGCATCGTACCGCCTGCCTGTACGATGATGATGGTGTTGACGTTCGATCATTTACGCACCACGCGACTGCATTTTCGTAGATGCGCCCTTAATTAAAAAACCGTCTCTGACTATCAAGTCTCCCTTTTCAGGCTTTGGCTGTAGGGCAAAGATGACAGAGTAATAATATATTACACCAACTGCGCGTGTTATCATTTTGCTGAAGGTTTTAAAACCTTTTTTATGGATATCAAACACGAAAATATATTCTATAAAATTTTGCAGACACGATAAAACTATGATTACCCCATGACCACCCAATGATATTTGTGCAACTTAAACCGTGTCATAGAAAGAAATATTCATTCATTTTCGCATTTTTTTGCATTGATTGTTCATTTTCACCATATATAGAAAATGTTATAGTCTTTTTCGATAAATGGACTAGGTATCTTTAATTTTTAAAATTTAAATTAACAATAGTTCTTGAGGTTAGTGTGTTCAACTGACCAAAAAAAATTACAAGCTTATAATATTTTATGTAGATAAATTTTTACTTTGTATCAATATCTGTACCTAGTAGGAAATAGATATTTTATTTTTATTTTAGTAGTGACACTAACATCGAGCATCAATGTTCTAGAGATTTGTGATTCCAAATACATGGAAGAACTAGATAGAATATGAATGGTAATTCCAAGATTTTTGTAATATTAACACTGAAAATCTTTTCAAACATTTGATTGATTAATGTTTTGTTGATAGTGAGTTAAGTTAAGGTCTACTGCATACATACATCGACTAGAACGGAAAGAAGTATAAAACTGTAAGAGCTATAGGAACTTTAAGAGCTTGTCACGTGGTAGAATGCTCTTTTAGGAGATTGTCTAGCGCTCGATGTTAACATATACATTTCGCAGAATCTATAATTTGATTTTCTTACAAACTTGGTACAAATGAAAGATGGATACAGAGGTAGAAACGTCCGCGGATACACTAATTAGTCTATGTTATGGGCACATCAATACAATTAAATACAAATTGGGTATAAGATTGATGGTTGTTTTTAACTTTTTGTGGGGCTTTTTAAGGAATACCAAATGGAAATATCTTTTTAAATTTTTGTTCTTTGCAACTTTTGACAGTATGTGCACTGCAATATATTCAAATAAAGTTGTTACTCTACAAAATAATTGTTCAACTAAAAGTTGTATAGGCATATGCGGTAGACCTTAAGGCCAATAGGCATTTTTTATGCAAATCTACAACTGTTCATCTTTTATGCAAAATGTGTGCAATTTGCATTTGAAATAAAACTGCTCAATAAAATTAATGTGTATATTGCATGTATAGGGCTACCTATTCATTTACATACTATTTCCAGAATTTAATATGCTTCAAATCAACTGAAGAAAAGCTCCCATGAACTGAAAAATAAGGACTAATGTTATTCAAGCAAGCTTTAAAAATTGTTACTTGTTTATCTGATTTCCTCTAAAAATCAAGTTCCTTATAATAAATATAATAATTAACATAATCTTTTTTTTTTTCATTATCATTTAATAAAATGATCTTAAAATTATATTTACTAATTTTTAAATGCTTCAATTATTACAATTTATTTTAATAATTTATGACATGGTAATATGAAAGATAATTTATTAAAATACTATACCTTCCTATATTATCAGTGTATAGTTTCATCAAAAAAGTTGCCAATAAGATAAATATAAGTTATAGGGTATCTGTGTGGAATGTTGTCATTTTACCCAAGATAGAAGCTGTGTGTTAAGATGTATATTATATTTAGTTACCAGTTTATGCATCTTCCCACTTTTCACCATTATTTTCCCAATCGTCCTTGTAGTCTCCAGCTTCCTCATCATCACCATTATCCTCAGGGTCTACAATATAAAAAATTTCATCTGTCATTTTTAAATAAATGAAATTTTAAGTATTTGTATTTTACTCTAAAATTTATATAAACTTAGTGTGAACAATTTTTACCCTCGATCTCTGCAGCTGAGGCAGTTCTATCCTTGCTTGTAGCTTGATCTAAAAACAGAAATTTAAAGATAAATTTAAAACATCATTGAGAGGCCCTTTCATTATTGCATAGAAGTCCTAAAAAATTACTTTTTATGTAATAAAAATATATTTTATTCAAATTATTTAATGTCCATATAATATCTAATGGAAAAGTTAAATTTTGAAAAATGTGGGTGTAAATGAAATTATGAATTAATAAAGTGTAAAAACTTACCATTGGAACTTGTTTCACCTTTCATCATTTTTAGTATATATTGTTTCTCTTTTGTAAGATGTTTCTTTCCATTCAGATGTATAGTCATTTGTTCAGAACAAGTAACAAAGGTCTGAAAAAAAAGGTTTGAAACTTAAAATATGTATAATAACATTTTTATTTAAAATGAAAAATTTGCTATGTTTACAAAGCCATATTGGTCAATAGACAATTTTACTGGTTCACCTTGCAAATCTCACAGTACAGTTCTGGTGCAATAGCCTTGTTATCTGTTTTAGGTTTATTTACAACCTCTGTTTCATCAACAGAATCCAAATATCTTTTCTCGCGTCGTATCAACTGCTTCCTGTTATGACATAATATTTTATGACACATTCAAATAATTACTTCTCTTGCCTAATTATATTAATAATGAACTTTAATCATTTAAGTCATATTTTGGACTTACACGCGATCTTCCATCCCAGGTTGTAGCAGCTGTGGGTTCTTGGGGTTTTTGCGACCAAGAACAATACTGTGAAAGAAATAACTCATTTGATAGAATGCATGACTTAAAGAGATGTAGCTAAATGTATATTATGCTTACACTTTCTTTACATCAATCTATTTCTTTTTAACTAATTTTTTAACAATATATGTTACACTCATCTTTTTATAGAAAAGAAATTGTATTTGTAAATTCATATATCAATAATTCTTACGATCTATGAGATTTTCCAGCATAATGTGATTCCGAATGAGGTTTAGAAGTGATCTCTACATCACACAGCTCACAATAAAGTTCACGTGATTTTAGAGGTGCCTAAAAACAAAGAAAAAAAATGTATCTGCCCCTATCTTACATAGAACAGTCAGAGTCAACATACCAATATATATTTCCTCACCAAAAAAGGGAAAACCCATATTTCGACAAAACCTTTATATATGTAAATATACTACATCATTTACTTTTTAGTTTATAATAACATACATTATTTCATTTTATATACTACATACTTACTGAATTGTTTCCATAATCATAGGAAGAATTTTGCCATTTCTTCATATTTTTCAAGTGGTTTTTAGAATTATAATGGACTCTAGCTAAAACAGAACATTTGACATTCACTATAGAAATAACTATGGGAAACATTAATATAATCTGATGCTAAGATAAATGGTTTCTAAATTAGTAAAATTCCCTTTTTTAATATGCAAAAAAAATATTTTCATATATATAAAATATTATTGCTAAATTAAATATGTATGGTGTTATAAGTAAAAATACTAACACAAATTAGAGGAGTCAAGTTCAACAGCACAAAGACCACAATATTCTGGAGATATCATACGCAATAGATCTCTTGGCAGATTCCTTAGATGTTCTCGAGAAACACCACATTCTAAAAAATTATTAAGGATTGTTTTTGTTATAAAGAAGTAAAAGGAAAGAGTAGAGAAATTACACATTAGATTTAAAAAATATACATATATATTAAAAGTGTACTCATTTGTTCAAGTTATCTTCATTTATAGACTAGATTACTACTTTACTTGGCATACAAAAATTTAAAGAAGTTTAAACTAAATGCAGAAGCAGGAAACCCTACAACTTTGCAATTTACATAGTTTACTATACTTTATACCATCATTTAATTAGTAAGTACACTACTCACTAATTAAATATTTGATAGCTTCATTCTTTTGTGGTCTAGATGGAAATGCTGGTCCTCTAGGCCACAACCCAGGTCCATGATCATAAAAATTTGAGGAATTAGTGCCAAAATTAGGAGGTGGGGGTCGAAACATGTTTGGTGAGCCAAATCCACCTCTTCCACCTACAGACCCATAACCTCCTCTATAGGCACCATATGCATAACGATAACGATTGTTTCTGAAAAATAACATTTCCTTACTTTTAACTAAGTGATAAAAAGTATAATTCATATAGAGAGAAAACTGGAAAATTAACTAAAAACGGTTAATTACTGGAGAAACTCTTTAAAAAAATTATAAGACTGCAAAGTTTGCTACACTCTGACCAAAGAAGAGTATTCAGCTTTTACCCAAAATTATTTGGTGGCCCCATTAAAGGTGGTAGTGGTGGTATCATATCCTTGTCCGGGTACTCTTCGTCGAATTCGTCATCCCTGTTATTATACATTATAACAAAAGCTTGCAAAACTTCACAGGATACCTTAAAATATAAAAAGTTTTTTATGACTTTTTTAACAATGTTAATGAAAACCATAACACGAACTGGACACAAGAAATTTTTAACAAAATTTTATACGGTTTTAATTCGCGTCATTAACTCACGATAGATTTCATACCTTGATAATCTATTTTAGTTTAGACTGTGAAATCAAACAATTAATTTAATTACTTAATATTGTAAACAGGCGTATAGTGTTCGGCTTATAATATCAAATAGATTTATAGAAGTAATAATTTGCAACAAACAACACATAAACGGCCCAACGGATCATCACAAAGATCATCAATCAATGGAAATTGGAAAATGAATTAAGGATAAAGGATTAAGGAATATTATGCATTATGCATAAAAGGAATAGTCTATAGATCAAAAACTATAGAGTATACAAACACTACATACATAGATAATATAAACACTATGTAGACAATTCACTATAGTACAGGCTATAGAATATATTATTTTACATTAATTTAAATTTATTGTTCTCTTCTCCACAGAAAAACATTAAGATGTTATGAAAAAAAAAATTGAAATCAGTGACCTCAGTATTCATTAATAAATCAAATAATATTATGAATATCAAAAATATTACCTCATAAACAATAAACGTACTTGTAAAAAAGAAACTGTTGTCTTTTACTCCGTTGTCAATCGTGGCAAACGTCAACAGAACGCCAATTTTAATTTTTAATCATTATAATATGATTATTCTTTAAACGTATATAAAACTTTAAATTATGAAATATTAAATCAAATTCATTGACTACTGATGACGAATTATGAAAGTCAATAATATTAATCGCAAGGATCGAATACACATTTAATGTTTTATAATTTTTACCTCAAGGATCTTCAAGAATTGTGTTTTATAAAAAAAGCTAAATATTGAGAACACAAGAGGATTAATTTGTTTGATGCGAGCATTGTTCATTTAGTGTAATAAAAGGATTTGAATAAAGTACTAGAATGTTCAAAAAATTTAAAGACAAACTAGCCGAAGAAGTAAAATCTTCCCCACAGAGGATTCAACAATTTGCCCAAGTTGCCCAGGTAACATAGTTCATCAATCAGGAGAAAATGTTAAATGTCACTCTCATTTTACTGAAATAACCTTTGCTTGTTTTCAGGCAGCAGTTACTTCTGCATCAAGTAGTATATCAGATATTACAAATAATGATTTGTTTTCTATAGGAGATAATGGTATGCAGTACTAACTACTTTTTCATATTACCTCTAATTTATTATTAGTATCCTTAAGGATATGTTTAAAAAAGACAATTGAAAAGTTTTCTTTATTGTGCTTCTTTGACTTAAAATTCATATCATTTTTGCAGATTCAACACCTAAGAATAAGTCATCTTCTAATAACAAAGTTGAAATGATTCCACCATCTTCAAGCCCAGCTACACAAACAGCAGATTTAACAGATTTTTCATTAAACTTTGAGGTAAATAGAAATGAACTTATTTTATAAGTAATCCTTAAGGTAAAAATAATAAGAAAAACCATATATTTTAGGATAACCAGCGACAACGGCGTTTATCAAATAGTTCACTTGCTAGCGACATATCATTCCGACTGCCAAGTTATGAAAGTCCTTCTATGTATCACTTGCAGGTAAGTTGTTAGCTGTGACTTGTTGCTTGTTCAATAAGCTGGTCAAATATTTTAATTAATTTGCATCTTTAAGAAACAAACTTGTCTAACAAATAAATAATAATTTTAGTCAGATATGGAAGTATCAGCCAGTGAAGCTGAAGAAAAGGGGTTTGCCGGAGGAACTGTTTATCTTGATAGAGTTACAAAAGATCAACTTTATGCAGCCTATAGGAGGACTCAAGACAGATGTAAAAAATATAAAACACAGTATTCAGATCTTGCTCGTCATTATAAGTTACTGGAAAGAGAAAATGCCAAAGCAAAGGTAAGTTAAGTGAGCTAATATTTCTATTAAATGTTAATTATGTATTTTTGTTACTAGTACAAAATATATTATCTATTAGAAAACATTACTAATACTGAGATTAAGATCTATTAAAAGCAAATTCCATCTTCTATCTTAACTTAATAAACACTAAAAACTGCTACATTTTCTGGCTATAATTACACAAATAGTTGTTTTTTTATTAATTTGGCTATATATATTTAACAGAATGTTTTAGTCGAAACTCAAGATAAAGCCCTTCGAAGAATATCAGAATTAAAAGAACAGTGCACATTAGAACAGAGTGCTAAAGTAGGTGATTTTTTTAATTTAATTTTTTTATTTTATTTATACACCATATTTATAATTGATGATTTAAAAAGTAAATTTTGCAGGCACATTTGGAGAAGGCTCTTCGTGTTGATTTAGAAGAAAAACAATTGAAAATTGATGCCTTGAATACACAGCTTAACCTATTACAAAGTAATAAATTATCTGAAGAAAAAATGTTGATGTCTGAAAATAATTCAGTACAGTTAGTTGATTTACGTGAAGAACAAGAAAAAGTAGTGGAGGAACCGCAAGCGTTAGATGACTCAATTTTAAATAAAAAAATCGAGAAACTAGAAAGTCTACTAAATAAGTATAAAGAATCTTTAAAGACAGTAAAAGAAAAAAATGCTAATATGGCGACAGAAATTCAAAAGCTGACGATTGATTTAGAAGTTAAATCCAAAGAAAACAGTGAACTGCAATCAAACACAAATAAGTTGGCAGATAACGAAAATAAAATTCAAGAACTATTAGAAAAAATTGAAAGTTTAGAGAACATTAAGAATGCCCTAGAATTCTCAAAAAATAAAGAACTATCCATAACAGAAGTTAATTTACAAAATGCAAAAGATGAAATATTGCAATTACTACAGAAAATTCAAGTTTTAAGCAAAAGAGAAGAAGAATATGCAATTTCGTTAGCCGAAAATAAATTAAGAATCCATAAGGAACTAGAAGAAAAGGAAGCTGAAATAAAATCTCTAAAAAATAGTTTAACTAATATCCAAAGTGAAGTTAAATCATTAAACGAAACAGTACATGATCAAAAAAATACAATTATTAATTTAGAATCTGAAAAAGCAAAAATAACCAATGACCTTTTCGATCTAAATACAGGATTGGCAAACGCAGAAAACTTAAAGAAGGAATTGGAAAGTTTGCATGATAAGGTTAAAATATTAGAAAACTTAAAGGCAAAGTCTGAAGAAAATATTAACTGCCTTCATTTACAATTAAAACAAGAAACTGCTGAAAAGTTATCAGTGATTGATAGAAACATATATTTGGAAAGTAGAAATTCACAATTAACAGACAATATCGAAAAAAAAGGTACTCAAATAAATAAACTCGAGAACGATACGACTACTCTCAAGAGTAAAATTGAAGAGTTAAAACTATTACTCGAACAAAATACCGAAAATGAGGTGGAATCCAATCAACTACGATTAGCCGAAGAAGTGAGCGCTTGGAAATTAAAATGTACCAGCTTAGAATCAGAAATTCAAGAAGAGAGAATTGAGCTTGGCAAACTTCAAACTGAAATAGAAAAACTACTTATAAATCATGAATCGTTACAAAATCAGAATATAGAATTAAACAAAGCCTTTGAGAACTTAAAATCGGACAACGACGGTTTACGCAACGAACTTAGTAAACAAAGAAATATTTACATTAAACTTAAAGATGTAAAAAATAAGTTGTTAGATATGCAAAAGACTATTTCATCGACCTCAAGAGAAGCGAAAACGTTAAAAGAAAATGTATTACAAGAATGGTTACCTGGACTAACAAATAATGTTTTACTTCATAGTAATGTTGTTGAAGATTCTATCTATTTACGACAAATTAATTTATCTCTGAAAGAAGAACTAGAAAAAGTAAGAGAAGAACTTCAGTTATTTGTGCAAGAGGCTCCTAGTTTAAAGGAAGAAAATTTATCTTTAAAAGAATTATTACAAGAAAGCACTGTTAAGTGCGATTCTTTGTCTATACAAGTGGAGACTCTTAAAAGTAACACTGACAATATTGTCGCTAGTTCTAATAGGAAGATTAGTGACTTGGAAAATGAAAGTAAATTATTAGTGAACCAAAAAGAAGAATTGGAAAACACTATATCTTTATTAACACAAGAACTAAACTCAATGAAAGAGGAAAGTCGTCAAAATGATAATAAAATTAAAACATTACTGGAGCAGAATATTGAAGTGTCACAACTTAAACAAGAATGCAGTGACAAAGTAAATTTTATTAATGAACTAGAAAGCAAATTGCAAATATGTAGTGAAGAAAATAACGCTTTAAAGGCATTACAAGTTGATAATAACGAGACTAATATTAAATTTGAGACTAAAATCAAAGAGTTATTAACTGCTAATAGTATCATAGAGCTTAAATTACAACAAATAGAACAGGAAAATCAAAGATTAAAACTGTCTCATAATAAAAACGAAAATACTACGAAGCAGATAGAATCTGACCTATTAGAATTGCGTAAAACTCGTACTGAATTGGAAATAAATGTAGAAAATATGAAAGAACAAAATAACGAATTAAAAACTTCCAAAACAGTTGTGGAAAATAATTATAAACAATTAGAGTCCAAGTTACAAGAGATTTTAAATAATAAATTGGAAGTCGAAAAAGATTTAACGTCGACGAAAACTTTGAACCAAGAGCTAAAGTCGTCGTGTGACGATATTGAATATAGATATAAATTATTAGAAACTAAATTTAACGAATTACAAACTATTCATAATGGTATGAGTACTGATAAAGAGAGTTTACAAAAGATTGTAGAAAAATTAGAAAAAGAATTAGATCAATTGAGGAACATACAAGAACAAAATGAGGTAACCGCTCAAGACAACAAAATAAGTGAGTGTAATAGTCTCAAAGATGAGAACCGTCGTTTACGCTCCGATATAGAAGGCTTACAGTCATATTTAAGTAAGATATCGAAAGAAAATAGTGATTTGAATGATAAAATGAGGGAATTCATTGCGTCTAGTGATCCTGAAGGGAATGATTACTTAAGAAATGAAATACAAATTGGTAAAGAAAAAATTGACGAATTACTTCGAGAAAACTCGTTGCTCTTTGACGAAAATTTGGAGTTAAAAGACCAAATACAATCTCAAAACAGTACTACTATGACTAAAAGTAATCAGAATAACCAAAATCAACATAAAGTGGACATTGACAATGAAAAGTATTCCACTCTTTTAGAAAACAAAAACCAACTTGAAATAAAGGTTAATGAGCTTGAACAGATGAACTATTCCTTAAATAAAAATGTAGATCAAACACAAATTAATTACGATAGGCTTAAATTATCTAATGAAAAGTTACAAAGAAAACTGGATGAAGCCCTTGTAAGTCTAAGACATTTACATGCTTTGGAAGAAAATACTGAGTTAGAGTACTTAAGGAATATTCTTTATGAATACCTCACGGGCTCTGGGACACATTCCATAACTTTAGCTAAAGTACTAGCAGCTGTCGTGAAATTTGATGATAGACAAACTGAACAAGTTTTACAAAAAGAAAAGGAAAGACAAGGATTTGTAAGTTTATTATAATATAGTTTACTAGCTGATGCTCGCGACTTCGTCCCCGTCACTTTCTATTTCTATTATTAGGATTTAAAAGCTTTTAAATAATATTTTAAAGTACTTTGGCTTTAATTATATTTTTAGTTTTATTTTCTTGTTTGAACAAATTTATTTACGATAGAAGGGTAATAGTGAGTCAAAATTAGAAGATAGACATATACTGTCGCGGATATTTTTAGGTCATTTAAAGAGTAATTCTTTCGTACATATTTTTTTGGTATCTTAAATCGTTTTCGCATCGCACGCAACAGAATCCCTCAAAGATGAATATTTTTCCCCGTTTTCTTCGCTCCTATTACTTGCAGTGTGATGTAATGTAGCCAAAAACCTTCCTCGATAAATGGTCTATTCTATAAAAAACTAATTTTCAATTCGAACGAAACAAACTCTTCAGCATTATAATATTAAAAATAATAAGTATAGATAACATTTTTAATTTTAACTGTGTACATACTAAATTTTTAATGGTTTTCTTTCAGTTACGCCAGCTAGGAATTATTTGATACGGGGAAATTTAGAAGGAGCTATAAATACTTTGTATATAAACCAAATAATAATTGCAATTTAATTATTGATCAAATCAATAACAATTTTTCACTTTTGTATAAATAGACACTAATGAAGCAATAATGTTAATGATTAGGTAATTTAACATATACGTATGTACAAAACAAAAGTAATTTCTTTTTTTTTCATATTGAAATAATTATTACATGTTATGTGTATAACATAATATGTATTGTAAACATAGAATAATGTAATTATAAATTATAGACTTCATTTATAAGATGATATATTATTAAGCTTCTATTTTACTTGTCGTCTTTAGAAAAACCTGCCATATTATGTAATGACTTATATCTGGATTTCTTTACAACACAAAATTAGATAAATAAATTGAGGAGTATAGAAGCAAACACGCCTAAATCTAAACCTTAAGTGCAAAAACAACCTCAGTCTTACACTATTTATTGATTTGTAAAGAATTTATATATATTTAATTTGTTTTTATTAGGATCATTAGAGTAATATATTTTTTGGATGCACGAACATACTTTCTGATAAAATAATACAATTTATTACGACACTGGAAATTTGCGAATTACTCAGTTTAATTATTTTGTGACTGAAGCGCATTTGCTTTTATACCCCTCATTATTATAACACTGCTTTATAAAATGTGCAATTGTGGTTGTAAAATATTATGATTTAGCATATTCACCTGTGTCGTGGGTTTTATCGAGAGGTTATTAGAAATTACTTTACAAAATTAATGGGACTGCTCTTAGACACTAGTCTAACTGAAAACTTTCATTAAATACCTACTTATGGTAGTCCATAAGTAGGTATTTAATGAAAATTTTCAGTATTAAATGAAAATTTTCAGTTACCAATAGAAGCTCTGTTTTGCCCAATTGTTATATTTATAAAAACTAAATTTTTTTTCAAAATTACCATTAGTATTGTAAATTGATAACATCAATATTAAATTTTATAATAGAAAACAGAGGATACAAAGAATGCTGTCATCTTTTTCAGAAGTTGGATGGGATTGTTTTGACTTTATGTTATGTCTAACTGCATCTTATCTACCCAAATTGTCCCTTATTAACATTACAATCATTTTTCTGGTTACTCCACTGCTACTGGTATAAATGAATAAATATCCCTTAAATTCGTATTGTATTCTGAGTTATAACTAGGGCTGCCATCCATCTGGGTTTGCTCGGATTTGTCCTAGTTTGGAAGATGTCCGGGCGGAGTTTTCAATTGTAGTCCAGGGCAAACCAGAAACCAGAAGGGGCAACCAAAATCCAGGGAACTTACGTTTTCTGTCCTGGGGGTTAGGTTATATAAATGGCAGACTTATAAGTGATTTAACTAAAGTAATTCTGTTATATAAATAACAAAGTTAGCCGAGTAATATGCATATAACACTAATTTTAAACAATGTTTTTATTCTACATACTATTTTTAATTTAACTTTGATTAGATTCTAAGTTCTTTTAAATCCAAAGAATACAGAATAAATGTTTATTCTGTGTTAAAATCATAACAAAGGTCTAATATCTGCTTGTAACCAACTAACAATCTTCATTCCAGCTTTCCAAAAGGATTTAATATTATAAATAATAATATTAATAATTATGCTGTACAAATTTATCTAAACATATTAGGCTTTACATAGTTGATATTTATTGTTGCTAAGGCAGACTTCAATTTAGATAATAAATATAACTTGTTATTTTTATTCTTTTATTTATAATAATGTTTTAATATTTACAAAGAATTAAAACATGTTGATTTAAGAGAATCATCCTGACTTACACTCCATACTAGAAGTTCTATATAACAATCTATTCATCTGCATCAGATATTTCTTCACTTGAGTATTCATCTGATAAATCATCTAAATCAAATGTAGACATTTCAGCCACAATTTTCTCTATTTCTGAGGTTGTTTTTTCTCCATCTTGCTTATTTATCATTCTAAAAGTAAAATACAAATACATTGCATACACTTAGTACACGGTGATAAGTTTCACAAAATAATCACAAACTTAAAAAGATAGAGGTATATAACTTTAGAATTATACATAATTATACATAATTTAAAATTTAACCTACCGAAGTACTGTTCTTCTCCTCCTTTCAGATAATTTTTTTAAAATACCTTGAATATCATTTTCATTGGACTCCTGAGGTTTATCATCTGTTTCGTTATCCTGAAACAGGTATCCAATACATAAAACCAGTATTGAAAACATGTAGCAATTTCAACTAATGTATGGGAGTTTTGGCGGGGATCTGGCGGCGTCTATTTGTAATCTCGATTGAATATTCCTTTTTTGGTGCATAAAGTGATTTAATGTTTGATTGTGATAGTGAATCATGCAGTAAACTAGCTAATAAGTGTCCAAGAAATGAAGAAT